>JANDJZ010001734.1:0-28134 GCA_027943245.1 Acanthamoeba sp. SK_2022b | reverse complement strand
AACGCAACAACACAACACAACATCACAACACAACATCACAACACAACACAACACAACACAACACAACACAACACAACACAACACAACACAACACAACACAACACAACACAACACGCGGTTATGCACTAACGTGCATGGTTGACGACGACAGGACTTCATCAACGTGCTCACGTGTCGACCAACCCAGAAGCAGCCGCTCATCCGCGCCGAGTTTCGCGCTCGACATGGAATCGAAATGGCACGCACAGTCGCGCCTCGCTGGCGCTCACTGGCTTTGGGCTGATGGTGATTGTGGTGTGGCGTGTAGACGATCGAGCTGCTTCAGGGGCCAGATACCGAGGCTCAAGTGGCCGCAGCTTCGCTCTGTCAATCGTTGGCCTTCAACGACTTCTCCTCGGGCAACGCCCTACTGCGCCATGGTGTGTGTGTGTGTGTGTGTGTGTGTGTGTGTGTGTGTGTGTGTGTGTGTGTGTGTGTGTGTGTGTGTGTGGATTGATTGGCTCGAAAGCTGTTGCGTGCGTGTGGCTGACCATCGTGTGGGGGGGGGGCTCAGGCGCCATTCCGGTACTTCTCGCCGCTCTCGCCAGCCCAAACCTCAACGTACGCCGAAGCGCCGCGGGCACTCTTCTCAACCTGCAGCAGTGCCATCAGACCTCGCGGTACCTCCCCCTCCACGCTAGAGACACAACTCGCTGTAGCGGTGACACTTGTGCTACCGCTCGGTTGGGTAACACGCAACAACAAAGAGAAATATGTGCAGCCAATGGCATCAACTCGATGGTGGAAATGCTCAGAAACTGCCCGCCGAGTCATGTGACCCTCCTACAAGAGCTCGCCGGCGTCATCTGCAACATCGGTAACGCCATCACTTGTTTTATTATTTTTATTTTCAGTATTTTACTTATAATTGCTTTTTTATGGGCCTGTTCTCGGCGCCCACTCACATAACACGCTGCGTGTGACAGCTGACTCCGATCGGGCCGGAGCACACGAGCTGGCGTCCACCGATGCGCCAGAGCTGCTCGCGGCCAAGCTCACCACGGCCGCCGAAGCTGTTGATGACCTGGTCGGCGAGGGCGTGGCGGTGCTCCAGCTCAACAGGTTCGCGGGGGCGCTGCGCGCGCGCGCTTTCTCCCCGCTCACGACGGAGCTGCGTTCTTCTTGTCGACGCAGTGCGCTCGCCTTGCGGAGCATCATGCTCAACTCCGGACGCGTGGACACGGGCGGCGTTGACGGCGGGGAGAAGCCGACGGTTGGCTTCCTGGCGGTCCGTAAGCACATCGACCAGCTCATCGAGATCTACCGCGACAATGTAGTCGACGCCAAGCATAGCTCAGTCGGTGCGTGTGTCGTGTGTCGTGTGTCGTGTGTCGTGTGTGTACATGTGGAGAGGTTGCGATTGTTGGAACTCCGCTAAGGGATACGTGTTTCGCGACGACCAGGCGTGGTGCTGTGCGTGATGGCGCTCTTTGACGGCCGATGCCGCGAAGCCGTGTCCGACCTCTCCCACTGTCGAGCGGCGCTTCTGTCCATTGGCGACACCTCCGCCAGGGACGCCGACCTGTGCGAGACCGTACATTCTCCCGTGGCCTCTGCGCCACCGACACATATATTATATATTATATATATATATATTTCTGCACACGCATACGTCGTTTGTCTGATGCTAGACTTTGTTGCTGTTGGTCTGTTTGCTGTCGACAGATGCTCGTCCTCGTGCAGAGCGTCGTCGAAACGAACGAGGAGTGTCGACAGGGCTTGCTGCGACTGGCTCCCCACGAAGCTGCGGACGACGGGGAGGTCGCGATGCGGGACCAACCCGAGAACGACGGCAACTGGGTCCTGCGGGAGCTGCTCACGTTGATCGAGGCGTCGCCGTCGCCCAACATCCAGTGGTTCGGCACCAGGTAATTGCCCGCCAGCGACCACGGCCAAGGCGCAGCGCGTGAGTGGACTGACCGCCACCAGGTGCCTGTTCATGATGACGTTTGACGAGGAGCGCGCGAGCCGCGTGCTATGCGACCTGGGCGGCGCGGCTATGCTGATTCGCCTCATCCGCCAACGCGTGGACTCGCTCGCTCACCAAGGTCGGACACACACACACACACACACACACACACACACACACACACACACACACACACACCAACACACACATGCAAGACACACAGCTAATGATGGATTGGCGGCAGAGCTGTGTTGGACGCTGGCCAACGTGGTGCTTCGTTGGGAGCAATGCGGAGATCAGCCGCTCTTGCGCGGCGACGACGACGTGGACCTGTTCGTGCGGCTCCTCCAAGACGAAGACGCCAAGGTGCCCACCTGCCTCCACGCCCCCGAGGGGAGCCGTTGTGGGGCAGCCGCCATCTCAAACGTCAAACGCAACAGCTGGCCGCTCGGTTCGCGGCGCTGGCCATTCTCGCCTGCCACAGGCCGACGCCAGAGGTCATCGCGACGCCCCGCTGCTTGCCGGCGCTGCTCGACGCCCTGTGTGGAGTGTCGCACATCGGTGGGCCCTCCCCCCCCCTCTTGTTCTTCTTGTGACGTCGAGGTGGCGATGGCGAAGCCAGCTCAAGTGACAAGTGGACGTCGGGATGGGCGGGCGTGCGTGCGTGCAGAGGTCCAGTTCTACGCGGCGTGGGCGCTCGCCATAGTCAAGCGGAGGCTCGGCCCCGCGTGGCTGCAAGCTCGGCTGGCCCGGTTATCGGTCGACACTCTCGGCGCGGTGCGACGGATGATGGAGGCCATCGGGGCGTCGGTCCACCGGTTCCATCGGCGCGCCGGCTTGCTTGCCTTGGACGTCTTTGTCCACTCAAGCCCCTGAAAGAGAATAGGAAGTGGCTGTGTGGTCATGCCCACTCTTTAACGTCAGACACACTTGGCTTTTTGCATGATGATTCACTTCACCCATTTCTGGTGACATGTGACACTACTTCCCTGGAGGTTGTCCTGATCGGTGCATGCACCAATGCTGTTCTCTGCCATAGACTGCGCCGTGCCAATCCAGTAACATAGCAAGCCAGCAATCACATGCATGGCCATAGGGCGGTGGGCGTTTGCGAAGAAAGTTCGAGTGCGTTCCTGGCCATTTTATTTGAGAAAGGGATTCGAACCAATAATCCAAACAAAGCAACAAAGGAGGAGCTCCATCCACAAGAGCGGACGACTCAAAGGACACGGTGTGTGTGCTGCAGAAGTATTGCATTGGTTGGATTCGCTGGGAATCGAATTACCTCGCGTAAGGTGCATCACTCCAAGATTGGATAGCTGAAATGGCTGATGAAGGTCAGAAGATGGAACTCTTCGTGGACGGCATGACCTGCAAGTGCGCCTCCCTCCCCGCTTCCTTTTGCATCAATCCGAATTATTCTAATTAATTCGCCGTTCTCAAAAAAAAATAACTGTTAATCAAATCAAATCATAAATAAGATGACAGACATCTCAATGCATCAGCCATGAATGTTAACGTTTTTATTTGTGTATATTCAAATAAAATAAATAAAATTGTGCAGTAGCTGCGCCGCCACGGTCCAGAGCTTCCTGCTGTCTTTGGACGACGTGAAGGACGCCCAGGTGACCTTTGCCGACCGCAAGGCCAAGGTGGCCACCTCCCTGCCGCTCGACGAGGTGTGCGCCACCCTCACCGACCTCGGTACGCCACCTGTCCGTCGCGACGCGCACCTCCTCTTCATGGGGCGCTGTATTGCGAACGCGATTTTTCGTGTGAACGCGCGCGCTCATGTTTTCTTGCCGTGTTGTGGTTGTGGTCGTGGTTGTATGTTGTATGTTGTGGTTGTAGGGTTCCCGTCGCGAGCCTACGACGAAAAGGAGGTCGCGGCCATCATCGCGGCGTCCAACGAAGCACCCAAGTCCACCACCACCACGCAGACCAATGCCAGCACCACGACCACGACCACGACCATCGACCTCGTCTCGGTCGGCGAGCTGCCCACGCCCGCGGACAAGGGTGAGCCCAACTCTCTCTCTCTCTCTCTCTCACACACACACACACACACACACATGCCAGGGTGTTGTGCTCACTGTGGAGTTGCCCCGCCCCTCTCCCCGGGAGCACACAGGCGTGTGTCGGATAGGAGTGAAGGGAATGACGTGCGGCGCGTGCGTGGCGACGATCGAGAGCTACGTGCCCAACGCGGTGGAGGGCGTCTTCTCGATCTCGGTGGGCCTCCTGGCCGAGCGTGCCGAGGTGGTCTACGACAGGCGCCGGACCAGCCCCAAGGAGATCGCCACCGCCATCGAGGACGTCGGATTCCAGGCCGAGCTCCTGCTCGAGGTCCGGACATACACGCACGCACGCGATTGGCTCATCTTGAATAATTTAATTAATGTTATTGATATTATTATTATTATTATTATTCGTACAGCCAACGGTGAGCAGCGTCAAGCTGCGGATCAGCGGGATGACCTGCGCGTCGTGCGTGGGCCGAGTGGAGCGAGCCGTGGCGCCGCTGCCCGGCGTGCTCAGCGTGTCGGTCAACCTCGCCACCGAAGTGTGCGACATCACCTTCACCGCCGGCCAGACCACCCTGCGCACGCTCATCGGCGCCATCTCCGACGTACGCCCAGGCCTCCCGCCACCGCGCCGGCCACAACCACTCACTCGCTCTCTCGCTCGCTCGCTCGCGCATCGCCGCAACGATGGTCTCCACGCACAGGCGGGCTACACGGCCACGACGTATGTGGACGACGTGGGCGCGCAGGAGAAGATCCGAAGGGCCGAGATGGAGTACCTCCGCTTCTCGCTCATCTTCAGCGCCCTCTTCTCCGTTCCCGTTTTCTTTCTCGCCAAAATCGGGCCACACATCGAAGGTATGCGCGCTCCTGTGTGTGTGTGTGTGCGCGTGTGTCGACAGAAACTGACACGTGGTGTGGCACACACGGCAGTGCTGTCGCCGTTGTACAGCGGCTACCTCCACTTCATCAGCATCCAGCTGATCCTGCAGCTGATGCTCACCACCCCCGTGCAATTCATCAGCGGCGGCAAGTTCTACGTCGGCGCATGGAAGGCCCTCAAGCACGGCGGCGCCAACATGGTACACTATACCCCTTTATATATTTTTATTTTATTTTATTTAATATTTATTTATTATAAATCAATTTTTAAATTATTTTTTAAAAATCAAATGTTTGGTGAATTTTTGTAGGACGTGTTGGTGTCGCTGGGCACGTCGGCGTCGTACCTGTACTCCCTGTTTTCGATGGTCATGTGCTTCTTCCTGCCGCACTACCAACCGTTCGTCTTCTTCGAGACGTCGGCCATGCTCATCACCTTCATCTCCCTCGGCAAATACCTCGAATACGTCGCCAAGGGGCGCACCTCCGAAGCCATCCAGAAGCTCATGTCGCTCCAGGTACCGCACACGCGCACACGCGTTACCAAGCGCGCATGAAGCTAAGCCACGTGGGACAGGCGACCACGGCGACGCTGATCAAGATGGAGGGCGACGAGATCCTCGAGGAGAAGGAGCTGGCGCTCGAGCTGATCGAGGTGGGCGACATCCTCAAGGTCGTGCCGGGCGCCACCGTGCCCACGGACGGCGTGCTCATCAAGGGCCAGTCGTTCGTGAACGAGGCCATGATCACCGGCGAGTCCATTCCCGCCGAAAAGGTTCGTTTATCAAAATTCAAAAATAATTAAATCAATGAAATATTTTTTATATTGTTTCATTAAACCATTGTTTTTACAATGATGCAATTATTTTATTATTTTATTGAAATATTTTGTGGATTTATCCAACATTACTTATTTATTTATTATGTGCAGACTGTCGGTTCGGAGTTGATCGGCGGAACGATCAACACGACGGGCAGCTTCTTCATGCGGGCCACGCGCGTCGGGCGCGACACCGGACTGGCCCAAATCATTCGACTGGTCGAGGAGGCCCAGACCCAGAAGGCGCCCATCCAGGGCTGGGCCGACAAGGTCTCGGGCTACTTCGTGCCGGTGGTGGTCGTGCTGGGCTTCGTCGTCTTCTGCATGTGGCTCGTCCTCACCCACCTCGACTGCTTCCCCCACGAGATGTACCCGCCCGGCAGCAACGGCCTCCTCGTCTCGCTCCTCTTCGCCATCTCCGTCATCGTCATCGGTACGCCCACCGCACACGCACACGCACACGCACACGCTCACACACACACACACACACACACACACACACACACACACACACACACACACACACGGCCAGCGCACAAGTGGTGACGAGTGAGTGCAGCGTGTCCGTGTGCGCTGGGCCTGGCGACGCCGACGGCGATCATGGTGGGCACCGGAGTGGGTGCGCAGAACGGAGTGCTGATCAAGGGCGGGCTCCATTTGGAGCGCGCGCACAAGATCAACGCCGTCTTGTTCGACAAGACCGGTACGCTGACGCACGGCAAGCCGGCCGTGACCGACGTTAAGCTGTTGACCGACAAAATCACTCGCAAGCGATTCTTCGAACTGGTCGCCCTCGCCGAGTCCTCCAGCGAGCACGTCCTCGGTATCGACAACACAAACACGCGCGCGCGCGCGCGCTGGGGCACTGATTGACGGCGTGTTCTCGCGCAGGACGAGCGATCGTCGAGCACGCCAGGACGCAGGAGCAGGCCGACATCACGACGTCCCAGCATTTGGTGGAGAACTTCATGGCCGAGTCCGGCAAGGGAATCTGCTGCGACATCCAGGACGACCGCGTGTTTGTTGGCAAGCGCGACTGGATCAGGGAGGTCACCAACCTCGCCGTCCCCGAGGTGCCTTCGTCTCTTGACACGCATTCCAGCGCATTCCGCGTATTTCTTATCAATTTCTTTTCCTTTTTCTTTTTTGCTGTCGTGTAGGACGTGGAAATCAAGATTCAGGAGTGGGAGGGCCAGGGCAAGACGGTCGTCCTGGCCGCGCTCGACGCGCGAGATGTCCAGGGCAAGGGCAAGGAGAAGGCCTTTGACGGTCGCGCTGAGGGCCTCATCGGCCTGGTCGCCATCTCCGACACCGTCAAGCCCGAAGCCTCCGCCACCGTCCGATACCTTCGCAGTGCGCACTTCTCTCTCCCAATCGTGCGCGCGCGCGCGTGCGGTTCACTAAACGCCTCGTGTGGTGTGGGGAGGACAGGCATGGGCATCGAGTCGTGGATGGTGACGGGCGACAACCGGCGCACGGCCCAGTCGATCGCGTCGCTGGTCGGCATCTCGCCGCTGAACGTCTTCGCCGAGGTCCTCCCCTCGGAAAAGGCGCGCAAGGTCGCCGAACTCCAGTCCAAGGTAAAGCAATCGAACGTGGCGTCGTGGTCGTGGTCGTGGTCGTCGTGATGTGGGACAATCGGGCTCACGGCGGTTGCGTTGCGCGTGAAGGGCTTCACGGTGGCGATGGTGGGCGATGGCATCAACGACTCGCCGGCGTTGGCCCAATCGGACGTGGGCATCGCCATCGGCGCGGGCACGGACGTGGCCATCGAAGCGGCGGCGATGGTGCTGGTGAAGAGCGACCTGCGCGACGTGATCACCGCCATCGACCTCTCCCGCAAGACCTTCAACCGAATCCGACTCAACTACCTGTGGGCCATGATCTACAACCTCGTCGGTATGTTATTTCTATTATTATTTGTAATTTTTATTGTCAAATACTTTTATTTATTTAAATTTCTTTTTCCTATTATTTGTGGTAGGCATTCCGCTGGCAGCGGGCATCGGCGTCCCGCTTGGAGTGATGCTGCCGCCCATGCTGGCCGGCCTGGCGATGGCCCTCTCCTCGGTGTCCGTTGTCATGTCCTCCCTCATGCTCAAGCGATACACGAAGCCCAACATCCCGCTCGACGCCACAGGTTCGCATCTCTTGTGCAATTTTCTGTGTGCATGTGTGGTGTAGTGTGGCGTCGTGCCAACGCTTTGTTCTCGCGTTGAACAGGACAAGCCAAGAAGGACCACATCGTGATCGACATTCCAGCGCTCATCGCCAACTTGCCCGACGCCTTCACGTACGTGTTCGACGTTTTGCCTGGACTCGTCTTCTTTTCCTTATCTTGTCGTGTGTGTCGTGCCGCATGCGCAGGAGCAAGAAGGACCTCAACCTGCCGCGAAGCTACTCGCTCAAGAAGAAGGCCCTGTCGTACGGCATCGAGATGAAGGAGCTCATCCTGTCCAAGAGCCTCGTCAACAACGACGACGAGAAGGCCGACTAGCACGCATTCAATTTTGAACCAACTTCGCGCGCGCGTGCGTGTGTCTCCCTCCTTTCTGTCTTTTTAAAATGTGCACAAACTCCAATTTATTTATTGATGTTCAACCTCTCCCTCTTGAGTTATGCGTTCCTGTTGTATCTTCCGGTGGCCCGTGTGTTGGGAGCTGGAGCGATGGTTTCGTGTAAAGGACACTCTGTGCAGTGCATGTTCTTCATTCTTCAGAGCACTGTGTTGACCATCATCTAGCCCCATGATCTACCCCCAATCACAGGGGGGCGCACCGGTGGTGAGCGAGCGGTACCGTACAACCAGCTCAAGCTCGCAATCTCCCGCGATCGTAACTGTGTGCATCGTGTTGGTGGGATGGTGCTTGAAACTAAAAGAAATGTAACATAAATCCGCACGTGGGTTTCTCCCCAGCTTAAATGCCTGATAAATCCGGGAATTATTGCCAAATCCGGTCAAAAACCGGTAATGTCAGAGCGCGTGCGGCGGAAAAAGGGGCGGAATGGGTGGGATTCGAGAGGAAGAGAAGGCGCCATCAACTAGCGTCAAGCTGGCCATCGCACGGTCGGGGAATGGACACGGCCGAAGCTTCGGCGAGGCCCACCCCAATCTGCCCGCCATCCCATCCACCCCACCCCCCACTGCCGGCAACCAGCGTCATCGACCATTGCCACCTAGCTAGGTCGTTCATCTCCTTCGTTTCCAGTAATCCTACGGCACCCTACGACCTCACTTCTTCCAAAGAAGACACCCCCACTCGTTTCTCTGTCACTGAAGTTCAGAGTGGCTGTAGCTTGTACATACACTCTTCTCCCTCCCTTCCTTCATCTCGCCTGAAGAGGAGGCCAACAGATATCGACACAAAGAAAGACAAAGGAGAACACAATTGAGCCTCGCCCCCAATCCGCCACCATTTCCCGCTCGCTCAATTGAAAATTAATCGACCGACGGCTTCCGCAATCTCTTCACATCGCAATCGGCGACCGATGTTGAGCTCGTGTGTCACTGAGTCCGCTCAGGATTTGGGCGGTCTGCACCGCTCCCATGCCTCCGCGAATCACCTCCGAGGGCCCCAGGGCGGACACCAGCAGCACCTCCTCTACTCGCCCCATCAGCATCAACAGCACTCCCACTCCCATCTTCAACAGCATCAGCCCCATTCCTACACTACCTCCACCATGGGCAGCTACTCAGCCGGAGCTTCCATGCCGCTTTCGCAACACCACGCCCCACAGACGGCGCAGCACGGCCTACGTGGCACCCATTCGATGTCATCTTCCACATCCTCGGCCTCCAATGGGTTTATGGATTCTAGCGCAGTCAGCTACGCGCCCTCGCCCCCTTCGTCCAGCGGCTCGTCGACAACAATGGCCCCGCCTCCCCTCCTCCCCTTGCCCATGTCCCTGTCCATGCGACACGGCGGCCAGCAGCAGCAGCAGACCGACGAGTCCGCCAACTCTGGCTTCCTTCAGCAGCTGCTCCACGGCGGCATGCCCACCGACGAGGAGCTCGAGCACGTCTCGGTCGGCGGGGCCAGCCTGTCCCTGATGGCGGCCACCTACCACGGCCAGCAACAGCAGCAGCACGGCGGCGCCTCGATGCCATTGGGCTACGGCAGCAGCGGACAGCACGTCCACCCGCATTCGCACTCACACAACCCCACGCCGGCGAGCACGGGCACGCCGACCAACTCGAGCGAGGAGCTGCCGTGCATCTTTGACGAGCTCGACATGTTCCAGGAGAACCCCAACAGCCTGGTCTCCCCGAGCTGTTTCAGCCACCCGGCGGCCTCGGTTCCTCCTCAGCACCACCACGCCGGCGCGATGGAGCCCAGCAGCGGCGCCAACAACTCGCTCCAGCTGCTCACCATCACCGCTCCCCCGCCCCTCCCCACCGCTGACGGTTGGTGCCCCCTCTTGTTTACCATCGCGCCGCCATTGGTTCAACTATTTTAATTTTATTTTTAACCTTTTTAAATCTATTTTGCGGACACAGGAATGGCGCTTGCCGACGAGCTGCGAGATGGCGGGCGACGACGCAAGTTGGACGACCTGTACGACAACAGCAAGAGCATGGCCGACAATGGCGGCGCGGGGGCCCTGTCTCCTCACGGCCGACGCGGCAGCCACCCAGGACACGAGGCCAAGCGAATCCGGTACAACAGGAGCCGCTCGGCGTCGTGCTCCTCTGCGGCCGCGGTGAAGCCCGAACCCGAGGAGTTTGCGGCTTCTTCGTCGTCTTCTGTCGACGCCGCGTGTGAAGCAAACACAAGCATCGATCTCGAGGATATGTACGTCGTCTTTCCCTTGTTGCTACGCCATGTGTTGTTGTGCTGCACACGCTCATCCAATTGGCCATTGTCGCAGTTATGTGGGCGTGCGTGATCAAGTCGTATATTGGGGCAACTCTAAGAACAAATACGACGTCACCGTGTGCGTTCGCGCGCCGACCAGGTAAGAGAGCCAACACCACACATCACACACACCACACACACACTTTGCTGGTGATGGTGGTGATAGCGCGAGTCTGACGTGGGGCTTGGCTTGGCTTGAACGGCAGGTTCTGTGGCATGCTCAAGGGCGCCACGATATCGTACCAGGTGTCCCTCCCGGCCGTGCAGGAGTTCAAGATGAAGAGCCGATCCAACGCCAAGGGCAAGGGCAAGCCCAAGGCCGAGCGCGACGTTAAGAAGGCGGTCCTGCAGCTCGTCCGCACCGTATGCCTCCTCCGCCCTCGCCCGCCATCCACTCGCGTTGCGTCGCGTTGATTGGGTCTTCTCTCACCTTCTATTTCTCCGCCCCAATCAGGAATCGGACAATGGCGTGGTCGAGTTCGAGGCCTTCCTCAAGAACTGCCTGCCCACGGAGAAGCTGAGCAACCTCACCCTGCTCGAGCTCCACTTCAACATCATTCCCAAGCAGGCGCCCGGCGGCGCGGCCAAGGCCGAGGGCGGCTGCCTCAACTTTGCCGCGCGCGGCGGCGGCCGCCGTAAGCAGTCGGTCGGCGGCGACGACGACGACTTTGAGGACGATGAAGACGACGGCCGCGAGTCGCTGAACGACGACGAGGACGAGTACGTGCCGGCGGCGCGCAACGGCCGCGGAGGCCGCGGCGGTCGCGGCAAGGGCGCGCGCGGAGGCCGCGGCAGGGCCAACCAGCATCACCACCACGAGGAGCGCGAGAGCGACGACCAGGGCGTGGACTACATGATGCCCTCGGCCGACGTGTTCGCGGATGGGCTCGGCGTGGCGACCATCGAGCGCAAGGTGCCCGTGGTGACCTACACCCACAGCAAGGCCATCACCAGGGCCCTCTGCCGTCTCATCTGGTATCCCATGAACGAGGAGGTGCGCAACGCTGCTTGCTTGTCCCCTACTCTGTACACGTCAGCAACGTTCTTACATTTTTCTTTTCTTTTTTCTTTTTAATTTATTTATTTGTTGTGTGCAGAACACGATGTCGACGGACTTCTTGTTGGAGAAGCTCTGTAAATATTTTGCTTCGCAGCTGCAGCTCCCCATCTCTATCTATGATAGACACAACCTGGCTGCCACGCTGAGCCCTTTCACCGATGGTGCGCACGCCCTGCCCAACGTTTGACTTGGGTTTTTATCACAGCGTAGCATCAGATTGGCTGATTCTCTCTCTCTAACACGCATGCAGGCATCACCTATGTAGAGTTTTATTCGCTGCTGGGCGAGTGGTTCGTCCTGGCGATCAAGATGGCCAAGAAGAAGACGCAGTGCCTGTGGCAGCAGGGCCGCGAGACCTTCATCCCGCTCCTGTTCAACCCCTACCGCCGAATCAGCGACAGCGGAAGCAGCAGCAGTGGTGGAAGCCAAACGTCGTCGTCGACGACTTCGACAGCTGCCGGTGGCGGTGGCGGCGGAGACGATGACGAGTGGACGGAGGACAACGAGGCGTCGGCGGAGTCGACGCGTCGCACCGGCAGAGGCCGCGGACGGCGCAGTCGCTCGGGATCGCGCGCGGGCCTGCACGCGTCGCAGATGGCCGCCGCCAGCAAGGGCAAGGAGTCGTCCCTCGAGGACGGCGTGCTCAACGGCGCTGCTGACGTCATCGCCGCGCTGCAGCTCGACGGCGTGCTGGAGCGCGAGGGCGACTTCCTCGTGACGATCGGGCCCGATCTGAAGGAGCGCCACGGCCGGGCCGAGGGCGAGGAGGGCCGCGGCGTCAACTACTTCCCGTCGCTCAAGTATCCGCTGCAGATCGTCTACGTCAAGGAGGGCGGCGAGAAGCAGTGCCTGAGCGTGGAGAACAAGCTCGACAAGCTGACCGACTTCATCCACGCCAAGCAGTGCCTGCGCGACTACCTCGTGCTCCAGCGCGACGGGACGTGGAAGCGGGTGGAGAAGGACAAGTTCGCCTTCAACCACGCCCAGCAGCGGCGCCTCGAGGAGACGCTCGGGCGCACGAGCGTCCTGGCGCGCGAGGACACCGAGAGCCTCTCCTACGCGCACGCTTGAGCCACGATACGACACGCCGGCCACACGCCAGCTCGATGACCTCTTGACCAGGAGGACATGTAGAAAGGACCTCGAGCGCTCTGTTAGATGATGTACATACCAAACAAACACTTGTTTTCCATTTTTTGTGTTTCTTTTTAAAAGAAAAATATATTTCTTGCAAAAGTGAAAATCCTCTATTTTCTGTTTTTTTGCGATTTACACGTAGCGGCCATGCTTCTTCTTCACCGACGTTGCTATCTTGTGGGTACACTTACAGAACGTTGTGCAAGAGTACAATAATGGTCGCTTGATTGAGAAGATGGATAGGATGAATTGTTAGAAAGACTGATCACGATGCAATGGGCGCAGTCCTTGCACTTGGTGTCTGCCTGTGCCTGCTTGTGCTTGGCACCTCTGCTGTGGTGGCAGAGCTCTCTGGGCCCGGCCTGGACGACGTCAACTACCACATCGAGTACCAGAACCTGCGAGATCCCGCCTACGGCACCCCTGACACCCTCACGCCCCGCGGCGGGCAGGAGGTGGCGATGACGCGGCACGACGGCACGCGCTTCCTCTGCACCCTGCCCGGCGTGGTCTCCTCCGAGTCGGCGGGCCAGAGCATCAACGCCCCGCGGCCCTCCATCGCCTCCCTCCTGGCCCCGCTCAAGCAGAACTGCCTCTATCGAGTACGCCTCTCGCCTCTACCTCCCCCCTCCCCATCTTTCCCAAGCCTCTACACGCCCCCCCCCCCCCAAGGAGTCTCTACTCGACTTCTCTGACGTAGTATGTATGAACTGCTCGCTCTACACGCCGTCCAGCTTGAGGGCTGGTGGACGTACGAGTTGTGCTTCGGTAAGGCGGTGCAGCAGTTCCATCAGGAGGGCGATACCAGGGTCGCCGTCTTCACGCTTGGCCTGGCCCCCTTTGAAGAGGACCAAGACGTGCGCCTTCGCCCCCCCCCCCACCACGCGAGCTGTGTGTGTGGGCCTTGCGTGCGCTGTGGTTCGTTAACAGGCGAGGCCTCGCCTCTGCGTGGTGTTCAGGAGGAGGCGCAGCGCCGCAAGGTAGAGACCGAGGAGGGCGTGCGGGAGGCCTACTATGAGCTCTACACCGACGGTACTGTCTGTGACATCACGGGCAAGCCTCGGTACGCCCCTCCCACCACCTGACCACCACCACCGCTGACGTGTGTGTTAACAACAACCAACGATCGCAGCACGGTGGAGCTGAACTTCTACTGCTCGCCCACTGCCCGAGGAGGCATGCTCCTCAGCCTCAGGGTGCGCCTCACCTCGCGCGTGTGTGTCGCCATGTGTTGCGTGACCACTCTCTCTCTCTCCCCCCTCTCTGTTGACAAGCTGTCGTCGTTGCCTGTTGGGCGTGCAGGAGCCGTCGACGTGCAATTACGTGATGAGCGTGGCGACGTCGCTGCTCTGCACGCACTCGGACTTCAAGACCGAGGAGAAGGCCGACCACGCCATCACCTGCCGCGAGCTGCCGCCCGAGGACGTCGCCGACGACGGTGGCGAAGTAGAGCTACAGCTCGACCCGCCCTCCTGGCTGTCCCACGGCGACCAGCACTGAGCGTCGCGTTGGGGTCAGTCGGTCATGTACTTACAACAATCAACGCTACAAAGAAGATGGTGCTACAAAGTCGAGCTGCTTTCACTCCCGAGGCAGATGATGCTGTAGCGAAAGAGCTGACATAGGAAGCACAAGACAGCGCTACGTTGTGACGATTCTTTATGGTTGCTTGCTGCGTCCCTCCCTGTTATCAATGGATAAGTGCGTAGTCGAAGTAGAAGAGGAAGCCCTGGGAGTTGGGGTACACCCATGCGTTGTAGTCGCTCACGGTCGAGTCGCCCGCCACTCCTGGTATGGTGATGGAGATGCTGATGGGCGCTGGCCTGTTGTTGTCGTAGCTCACGGTGAAGGCAAACACCTCTGTGGGGCGACAACCAGATAAAGCAAGAAATCATCAACATCCTTGTGGTCGCCAAGCGTTGCAAGGACTATGGGCAAGCCTACGGTTGGTTACGCCCTGGAAGGCGAAGGAGACAGTCCACGAGTCGCTAGGCTGTGTGCCATTGACAGGGCCCACACGGCAAGAAACGCCTGCACCCATTCGGTTTGGTTATGTTGCGGTTCCAATCTGTTGCTTGGACCAAGCAAACAAGGCGACGTACTCCCATAGGGGAAGGCCTGCGGGAAGGTTGACAGCAGGGAAGTGCCCTCAACCTGCATCTTGGTCAGCTTCCAGGGGCCCTGCGAGTCTACGCGTTGGGGGAGAGCGGCGACAGTTTGGTTAAAGATCAGGTTATGGGCGGAGGGACACAAACCTCTGTTGTTGATCACAAAGAGCGCTTCGGTATAGGTCTGGTTGGCGCTGCCGAATTCCATGATCTTGGTGGTGGAGGCATTGGTGAGGGCTGCCGCCACACAGAGGAGGAGCGTGGCCACGAGGACAGCGGAGCGAGAGTTCATTGTGCTGGTTGCGCGGGATGTTCAGCAATGGACAATGCACCTTTCACACCCTTTTAAAAAAGAAAGGAATCGGGTGATCCTCCTCGGAGCTTCTATTCCCTTCAGCGATTATAGATGTTAATCAAGATCTATGTAGCCCATATATGGTAACGTCGTTATCCTTTTTCAGTGTTGGTTGACATTTCTGGAGAAGTTTCACGCTCTTTCTGTAGCAACACCTTCCGAGTAAAGCAGAAAGAGAGAAACATGGGCAACTATGTACACGCGTTGTTACAGCAATGACATTGCGGGGGAGAAAGGGAGGCTGCTCTTCCTAGGGGAGATGGTGGTGGCTGTGCGGCTGGTGCTGGATTCCGGCCATCTCGACGCAGAGCCCGACGGCGTCGATGACGCTCGACGGCTTCGACCACGGCACGAAGTGGTCCGAGTACACCACCGACTGCCGGTAGTTGTCGGTCAGCGCGCTGGCCTCGCCCTTCTGCGTGGCGATCCACAGCTCGCGCTCGGCCTCGGACATCGCTTCCGTCACTGCCACCACGCTCACCACGGGCAGCCCCTGCAGTGGCTCTGCACGCACGCACGCACACGACACATCAAAAGTGAGAACGAGCACGCCTCGAACGCAACAGCATTGATTGGCGGCGCGTACTGGTGGCGGCGGGAGGGCGGAGGGCCTCGTTGAAGATCACTTCGCTCTCCTCAAAGGCCAGCAGCTCCTGGTAGGCCGTCTCCGGAAACTGCGCGGCAGGCGATTGGTGGTCAGCTGAGCGCCCGCGTTGTCGCGATTGCGCGCAGGGAGGGCCACCCCAAGCGGGGGGGGGTAAGGTGTACCTTGTACTTGGTGACGGAGGCCAGCACGGCGTTGTAGAGGGGCGTGGGCAGGAAGACGGGCGGGGCGCCAGACGCCTCCGGGAGCAGACCCAACGCGCCGCCCAATCGGTACACGCCAACCCACTGCGCGAATCGCGCAACGTTGAACGAGCGGATGCCTGCCCCCCCCCCGCACATGCACGCATGACACGTCAGCACGCGCGCGTGCCGGGGAACGACAGGGAGGCAATTACCCGCCACGAGGTTCTCGGCGAAGCCTTCGATCCGCGTCGTTTCGTTGGCGATGACGGTTTCGATCAGGACCTGTGGGAGGCACGCAAGGCGTGAGCGTCGAGGAATGCAAAGCAATGAATGGAATCCCAAGCACGAATGATCGGTGTGGCCTGCTAGCCTTGGGGTGTGTGGGCGTGGTACCAGGCCAGCGACGGCGTGGGGATAGCGCGCGGCGTAGAGCTGGGAGATGGTGCCCCCGTAGCTCCAGCCCGCCAGCACGTAGGGGGTGGGCACCGCGGCGACTTGGAGCAGGCGATGCAGCTCGTCCACGATCACCGAACTGTTTGTCGGCCAGGTCAACGTTGAGCCATCTCACAAGTAGCTGGGCCCAGCTTGCGTGACCACACACACACACACACACACCACACACACACACGCCACACGTACATGTTGCGCGGATAGACGCCCGCCTCACTCCAGCCTGCGCACGCAGAACGGGAAAGAGAGCTCAGGTGGTTGGCGTGCGACAAGATGATGGCAGCTGTCATGACGTGTATGGGTGGGGGGTGAGCAAGGCTTACCGTATCCGCTTCGGTCGTAGGAACAGAAGGTCATGTTGGCGGCGAGACCGTCCCGTCGCGCGACCTCTTGCATCACCAGCTCGAAACTGAGCGAGCTGAAGGGCAGACCTGACCATCGCCATCGCCCTCATCAACATCGACTGCATCAACGTCGAAAACAAAAGAGCCCGTACCGGCCTCGAAGAGCACTGTGGGGCTGCCGCTGCCAACGCAGTGGATGTGCATGAAGTGCGGCCACGCGTCATGGTGGCCCACGTTCACCCTGGGCCAGCCCCATGCAATACAGGGCAAGACAACGAGACGATGTCACCATCATCGCCATAGTGCGAGTAGCGGGAGCGAGTAGAGGAGAAATTCTTTGCATACCGGATGCCGAGGGGAGGGTAGAGGTAGTCGTCTCGGACGTGTCCGATGGATTGGTAGAGGGCGCCGGCGAGGAGGATCAGGCCCACGACCCACGCCACGGCTCGGAGGACGGCGCGTCGCCTCTGGCTCCGCCGCGCGGCTTCGTTGGCTTGGAGGACAAATGGATCGTTGGCGGAGGTGGAAGAGGGCGGAGAGTTGGGGAGGGCCGTGTAGGTCGGGAGGTTGGAAAAGAGGCAGGTGAGCAAGACCTGAACGCGGAGCTTCTTCATCTCTGCGACAAAAGAAGCCAAATTAAAAAAATATATTAGATTGATAATTTACAAATAAAATGGCGGAATAAATAGGGAATAAAAGGCACTCTAATGTTGTGCGATTACCCTGTTCTCAATCAAAAATCAATTGCCCTTTCGTTGCTTGTAGCGTGAAAAAGACAAAGAATGGAAAAAAGAAATAGAGGGAAAAGCAAAGCGTCAACAACGGTTGTCCCCGTACCGTGGCGCCACAGGAGGTTGGCGTCGGGAGTGTGTGAGGGCATGATGCCCAGCCTCTTCTGCTTCCTCTTTCTGTGTCTTTCTCTGAGCACCATGTGGTCCATCTTGTTTGATTATGTAGAGCAGCTCTCTGCTCGTTGACTGGCAATCGCTGGTGGTAATGGGCACTGTGCGTTCGGTTCTGTGTACAGGCGCGTCTTGCAGGATAGAGGTTTGCTCCAGTAAGTGATGAGAACACCCTTTCGCCTCTTGGTGTCTGAAGAATAACCCAATCCACCGCCAACTCGCGAAATTCAGAAGAGAAGGCCACGAGCTCGCCCTTTAGGGGGTGGTTGCTAAGTTGTGAAGTTTGTGGCCCCACTGCCCTTTTCCTCTTCTTCAAGGTCACAAAGTAGGGGGGAATGAGAAATGGAGCCAATACAATACAAGTGCACTCTTGTGGTTAGAGGAACACAGGCGGGATGAAGAAGTAGGCCGCTATGGACAGCAGGAACAGGCCTATGAAGTTGGCAAGCAACCCTGCTCGCGCCATGTCCGTTACCTAGGAAAGTTGTCAAGGCAATGTCAGTCTTGTGCTTTCTGTTGCACTGGAACAAGCAACGAGCCAGCATACCTTGAGCTGCTGGGAGGCAAAGATGATGGCGTTGGGCGGGGTGGCCACAGGAAGCATGAACGCGTAGGAGCACGAAATGGTGGCCGGGATCATCAACAGCAGCGGGTGTTGCTCGATAGACACCGCGATCACTGGCATCACCATGTAGGCGTAATTGAAAGTACACGGTCACCTATGAGTGCGTGTGCAGGTGGTAGGGAAGGAGCCAATGGGTACCGGCCAGGATAGGAAGGAGCATGCTAGCCGTGGCTGAGTTGGACGTGAGCTCCGTGATCCCGACGGTGAAGAAACAGATTATGAAGAGCATCAAGAACACCGGCACCTGCAGTTGCCACAGGAGGTGAGTCACCGCGAGTGCAATAAAAACAAATAATCAATAACAAAATACATTTTTTTTAAAAAAAAACCAAAAAAAAATCACCTGTTGCAGCACTTGCAGCTTTTGTGCCAGGTAGAGCGAGAGCCCGCTGCTCGAGATGCCGCGCGCCAGAGCGAAACCGCCTCCGATCAAGATGATCACATCCCTGCGGCACCCACGCACAGCCCAAGTTCACTAAACTAGCCCCGTGGCCCCACTCCTCTCCCCCACGCACACACGTCCACGCCTGCGTTACCAGGGCAGTTTGCTGCACTGTTGCCAGTCGAGTATGTTGCGCGAGGGATCCTGCCGCGAGGGAATAAAGAACAGCAGGATCGCCGCCGCTGTTCCAAAGGATTGGGTGGGGCGGGAGGCACACGCAGGAGGCGCCGAGCTTAGTTAAGGTGGCGGTGGTGGCTTTGTGTGGCTGCGCGGAGGGCTTACCCATCGACACCGTGCCATCGGAGATGTAGTTGGACGGATGCGAGAAGAGCTGCTGCCAGCCCGGAATGCCCAGGTCGTGGATGCCCTTGCGGCTAAGCCTGTCGTTCGAGCGGTGGACGTCAGCGTCGAGCCACAGCTGCGTGGTTGACGGCAGGGAGAGATCGAGGTCGAGGGAGAGAACGAACCAAAGGAGGGCGAGGCCGATAAAGTCGATGAGGATGACCTTTTGGGGGAAGCTCATGGGGCCCATGCGGTGGTAGGTCTCCTTGAGCTGCCGCGTGTCGACCTTGACGTAATGCGCCTGGCCCGGTGGCGGACAATACAAATACACGAAGCACACAAAGAGCAGAGCCTACACACACACACACACACACACACACACACACACACACACACACACACACACACACACACACACACACAAGTGTCACGACCAGGAGAGAGGCGTCGCGCTCTGAGCAACGTCGATGGAATGGGGCAACGACGACACGACACCACACGACAATGGCGAGTGAGGTCGAGGGAGGAGAAGCAGGGCGCACCACAAAGAGGGCGGCGAGAGGGAAGGCGAAGAGCATCCAGTTGAAGAAGGAGATGATGTCGGCCATCTCCGGAAAAAGCAGGCCAACCTGCCGCAGCAGAATCAGGTTGGGATTGGTGCCTGTGCCCGTTCGCGGCCGACCGTCAGCCCCGTTGCCCTCCCCAATTCGAAACAATTATCGGGCGAGAGTGTACCGATGATCGTGGCCGTGCCGCCGATCGACGCAGAATAGGCGATGCCCAGTAGCAAGCCTCCCGACGGTGAAGATAAAGAAGAGCGAAAGCGAAGGCAAACGAAAACGAAGGTGAGGTCAGATATGTTTGGGGGGGGGGGGAGCGGTAGAGGCAGCCTACCTTTGGTGTAGGTGTGGATAACCTGCTGCCGCTGCTTGGCCTGGGCCGGGGTGTCTAAGTAGCGGCTGTCGACAAGATTATGCGATTGGCTCATTCCTGCAACCAACCTGGCCCCGGCAATGTCATCGCCACTGCTACCGCTGTCCTCCTCATAGTCAACGAGCGACGCCGCGTTTCCCAACCGGTCGCTGCTCGGCTCGTGCTCCCTGCTACTCGTATAGTTTCGCTCCAACGTGTATAGAGAGTGACCATTTCTGTGTGCGTATGCGGTGGTGAGTCGGAGAAGGCGGGCACGACGTCCAAATGGCAGCGTACCCGTCAAGAAGCTGGGTGGATTCAGCGCTGGTGGCCTCCTTGATCTGGTGCAGGATGGCCAGGGCGATGGGCACCTGCAGAGGCGACCAAAGGCGCGCCAGGTGAGCCCCAACCGGGCTGTATTCTCCACACGCACACGCACACGCACACGCACACGCACACGCACACGCACACGCACACGCACACGCCATGATTTAAACTGCCAACCTACCATGAGCGAGGTGGTGGCCGAATTGTTCAGCCACATCGAGAGGAAGGCCGTCATCGCCATGAATCCTGTTTGTTACGTACACATTAGATTTTATTTGATTTTTATTTATTTATTTATTTAAACGAATGAAGCGTACCGCCGAGGATCACGCGCGGCTTCTCGCCCAGATAGAGGATGAACTTGAGCGCAATTCGTCGGTGCAGGTTCCACTCCTCCATCGCAAGGGCGACCTGGCCACATGAGCAAAGACATGGGAGTGCGTTTGAGAGGGGGAGAGAGCTCGGGGAGGGCGAAGTTTTCGCGGTGCGCAGACGTACGAAGAAGGAGCCTAGGAGGAGGAAGAGCGTGTCGTTGAAGTAGTTGGTGGAGACCACTTCGGCCGAGAGGATGCCGAACACGGGGAAGAGCGCCAACGGCAGGAGAGCCGTCACCGCCAGCGGCAGCGCTTCCGTGATCCAGAACAAGGCTGACCACCAAACCGATGAGCCAGCAATCACGATGCACAGCACAACAGCACCACATCATTGTGCATGATGCAACACAATATAACAATTGAGAGAGAGCGCTACCCATGAGGAGAACGATGAAGGTGATGCGGCACATGACTCCGGTGAATGCTGGCCCGTTGAGGCCCAGCAGCTCGACCCACAGCGGCGGGGAGGCCACGACCAGAATCGCCAGCCGTACCACCCACGCGTGTGTCCGCCACCACAGCAGCCACCGTGGAGGTCGCAGGGCACCGTGGCCATCGTCCAAAGGTGCCTCCCCGTCCTCGGCAGGTGCCTGACCTGCCCGTGACATTGTTTTCCTTGACAAATTCGTTATATCAATAAAACAATCATATAAAAGATTTGTGGATTGATTTTTGAGTTAAGGTTGGCAGCTGGCACCGGCAGGCCGTACCACGAAGGGCAATAAAGCTCCTTATTACCTCTTCAACCTTGTCGTCCTGCCTCGTGCTTGCGGACTTTCTTTAAATGGGTTGCAAGACGTCGGACTCGATCCAGCAAACGAATATAAATAAAATAAAACAATTTGTTGTCTGGTGTTGTTTTATTACGAGTACATCATCTTTACATGCTTGGCGCACAATAGGGTTGAATAATAAATAAATAAATAATCGTTGGGGGCGCTAGTTGATTGTATACAGTGCGCAATCCACCAGGCTCTCTCAGGAGGAGAGGAAGTTGTTGAGCCGGTCCATGATGACACCTCGCTCCTTCTCGTGCTTCTTCTTTCCGGTCTTGTCTTTGGAAGGTCGCTTCACTCGCTTGCTCTTTGTTCGCTTCTCCTTCGCTGAGGCAGCCTCCTCCTTCTCGCCTCCTCCCTTCGCCTTCGTCGCTTGTGTTTCGGCGGGATGGAGCGGCACGGGGGCCGATGAAATGAGATGAGAGACGGCAGCAGGGGGAGCCAGAGGCGTAGGTGTAGAGGAGGTAAGAGACATGGCGGGCATCTTCTGAAACTTCTCCTCCTTCTCGAGGAGCGCTATCAGGTTGCGCATCTCTTCGACGTAGTTGAGCGCGTCGGCAAGGTCCTCCTTCAATCGAACCACCCCAAGTTCAGTCCATCTCGTCTTTTTGTACTCGCCCGTGTTCGTACGCAGGAAGAAATGAGCGTCCATTCGATCCATTACGAAGCTTCTGCTCCGCATTTTGCTCCATGATGGAGGCGAGTGCTTGGGAGGCGCTTCCATTTACTGCTTCAATCAACCGATGTCTACCCTACACGTTCTTGCAGCTGCCCGAGGACGACAACGATGTTTCACTGGCCAGCCGAGTGGTGAAGGTGATCAATAAGGTTTGCTTTTGTCTTCTTTGGAGGGGGGTAGCCGTTAACTCGAAATTCAAATGCCGTGCAACACCAGGGGGATTTGTTGGTTGCCCAATGAGCTCGGCCTCGTTCTGATGACAAGACCGCGTGCTCTGCCAACAGGAGCGCAGGTGGCGATATCATTGCCACTTAGAATGGAGGAAGAGGACCTGTTCTTCTCTTTGTTGGTGTACTACAATTAAAACAGAGGCAGCTCCTTGTGTCGGGTACTCCTGGTGGAGAGAGAGAGAGAGAGAGAGTACTGCATGAGCAAAGCAAACGGAGGGGAGGACGGAGCAGAAGAGGAGAACGCACTCCAGACCAAAGTCGAGGACATAGCAAAGCATGGCAACAGAAGCGAGACCGATGGCCGAGAGGAAATGCCAGATATCTGGTGGGGCGCAGCGCGGGGTGACATCAGCACGTGTAGAGAGTACATCACATGAGCTGCAGGGTGGCTGCGCACCGTGGTAGTCGAAAAAGTCGAAGAGGACGCAGGGCTTGTTGAGCAGTTTTGACTCTTCGGGCGTGAGAAACTTGTCCGTGACGCCCAACTGGAAGAAGTAGAGCGCTGTGCCCTGCACGATAACAGGCAAAATAAATAGTTAATAATAAAACAGAAAACAAATAACCAAGTCGGCCGGTGTTGTGCTACACCAGGACCACTGCGCAGTTGCTTACCCATGTGGAGACAGAGACAACAACCAGAAGCCATACGAACAAGTGGACTTTCTCCCGATGGATCAGCTTCATAAGGCCGTAGAAGGTCATGTAGAGGAACGTGTTGATCATCACAATGGCACTGCAGTGCGCGTTCGTTAGCACGACCAAACACTTTGTAAAGGGTCTATGGGACGTACAGCATGTAGTTGGGAACCGATTCGGCCTTGTTGGTGGTGATCGAGTCCACTGCGGCGTAGATGAGCGTCCCCAGGGACAACGCATTCACGAATAAGATGCCCAGCAGTCGACCCTAAAAGCCACACGCGCTCCAGCATTCAGCTATAACTCCAAACACGAGTAGGCCTTACAAGGAGGCGTACCGGCTCGGTGGGTGGCCATGGGTGCGTGATGTTATAGATCACGGTCTTTAATGGCAGCCTCTTGTGATAGTAGAAGTGCACGTCGCCTAGCAAGCCAGCAATGATGAGCACAGTGAATGTGAAGGTCCACACACTGCAAGTAAAGTCACATCAGCTGTGTGTGTGTGTGTGTGTGTGTGTGTGTGTGTGTGTGTGTGTGTGTGTGTGTGTGTGTGTGTGGTTATTGTGGTGCGCAAAACGTACATCTCGACGTAGATGTCTGTCAGGGCGAGCAAAACGTACATCTCGACGTAGATGTCTGTCAGGGCGAGGAAGGAGATGAGGATGAGAAGGCCGAAGAAGATGAACGCTCGCACGGCCCCTGGGGCCGTTGTCGGATGACGCTTTTGGAAAACTGTGATGAACATGAGCCCCGTCCCGATCACCATGAACGTTGTGTCGAACTGCTCGCGAGATAATAAAGAGACGGTGCAGATGCGATGTGTGAACAGATATAAATACAATGAAACAAACATTAAATACCTGGTAGTTGACTTTAGAGGGGCAGATGTGGTAGAGGCTGGAAAAGAGGCCCTCCCACGCCATGGCGAGAGCTATGCAATAATACAGGGATCGGTCCTTGTGCAACCCATGGCTGTGCAGCGCAAAGGCGAAGCAACTCTTGATTAGGCCCACGCCGTGGAGATGTGGATCGCGGGAGACGTACGTATCGGACTTGCTTCTCTTTCGGGCGATGAAGATGAAGAGACCGAACAAAGCACCGCCCAACACGTATCCAATGTTGCTGAATACTGCACCGGAAGCCAATCAGTGAGTTCACGTCGAGTTTACAAGGAAGGAGCAACGTACTGTTGTTGAATGCTTCGAAGCCCTGGAGGTAAACCGACAGCAAACGTGGACACGGGTGTGTCAGAGCAGGCACGCAAGGCATCGTTGCAAGTGTAGCGTACCAAAAAGGAGTGAGCGCATTTGAAGTTGAAGTAGCACTCGAGACCGGTCGAGTTGTGCTTGTACTGGAAGAACACGAACTGTGCCGAGGGCAGCGCGTAGAAGATGCCCACCAGCACCAACAGCTTGTAGTACTGTCCGCACCGCGTAGGTCCATACGGTCAACGTTCATGAGCAACACGTCCGTTGAGAATAAACGACCAATAGCGATAAAAGAAAAGATAAAGACAAAATAAAGTAATAAATAAAATGAAACGAATAACATATAAATAAAATACAGAGCGGGGGGGGGGGCACTTACAGTCTTGAGGTAGATGACTGGTGGCTTGCGCATGAGCTTGAGTTGTTTGTAGACAAACACGTCCTCCACTTTTCCAGGCGCAGTGGCCAGCTCCTTCAGAAGCTTGATAGCCTTGAGCTTACCGCTCCCAGTGCCGTCTTCCTCCGTCGACGACGGTGCACCCTCCTCGACATCCAGTGCTCGCGCAGACGAGGTCGAGCTTGAGCTTGAGGTCGAAGTCACCCCGTACCCCACACCTCCACCCTGCACCAGCGCTATCGCCTCCTCCTCCTGCGCCCGCTCTTGAACGTATTCATACTCATCGTCGTCCATACCCACCTCATCCTGCGACCCCGTGTTGATGGCCACAACCCTCCTCCCCTCGCTCATGTCTGTTACCTGTGTGCTTTCTAGTCGTGCGAGTGGCCCACTACCCACGTTTACTGGTTTAAGGTTGTCAAGAACTCAAATTATTTGAGGTGCGCTGGGCTAGCATTGTTTGGATACTTCATGTCCGCCCCGAAACGGCCAACGAAGCTTCGAGCGAAACCGCCGGCCCTGGTTCTGGCGTGATGGCGGTCGGTGAAGTTGCAAAGCCTCTCCGTGTGTTTTCCACTGGGTTGGGCTGAAATCCTTCCTCGAACGCGTAGTGCTGGCACAAAAAGATGACCAAACGGCCAAGATAAGTAGCACAAGCAGTAGAGGGATAGAAGAATGAAACGCAGAGTGGAGCTGCCAGTGCGCGTGGTGCGTGAAGAGGACGAGCTTGTGGTGCCTGATGCCGACAGGCCGCACAGCCGGCAAGTGGGCCAGGAGCCCCTAAAGAAGAGGAAGGTGGTAAAGACCTCGGTCACTACTGTCACCACGATCGTCACTGAGGAGGTAGACGCAGAGGCCGCAGAAGATCTTCAATTGCAGCCCCAACACCAAACACCTCAGGACACGCGGGAGGAGAGGAGGCGACTACTGCACCAGCTGGACTTGTTGAAGGAGCAGCTGCTTGAAGAGGAAAGGCGCGACAGCGGTCACCATCACCACCACAATCGTCCTCATGAGGTACATCGACACGAGACTGCCCACGACGCGTCAGGCTCCGCCGATGACCATGCTCTGTCTCAGCGTCCCCGGTTCAGCCCTAAACCCAGCGCGCGCACGGTACTCATTTGAATGGTGGCCGCACGTGTTCTTCTTCGAGCTGGAGCTAATGGCCTGGAACGTGCTCTTGAAGAGGATGGAACAGACCCGCCCTAAGGAACAAGTAGAGGTGATGGAGAAGGGCTACATCTACTTCCTCTACAGACCCAAAGTGGGCACGCAAGAGGCCAAGTGCTTCGACGACGTAGCGCGGATGTACATCCTCCTCAAGACCTTGCCCAAGGCGGCTGCATCCCAAGAAGAGGAAGCAGAGGCCTACGAAGGCAACACCAGCTCGCTCGCCTTCTACAGGCTTATACGCATTGGGAAGAAGAAGCTGCCCTCCATCAGAGGTGCCCCTACCACCTCCCAACTCGCGTAGAATATCCATTAAGGTGCGGAGGTGGGCCCCTTTTTCTCTACTTCAGAACATAACCGGTTCTGGGGCATCATTGAAGAGGCGACTCATGACTACGAGAAGATCCACCATCTCATCGTCTCCGAGCACTACACGACGCTCACTCTTGGCGAGCGGATTGCTCCTGCCTGCAGACCGGCCGGTGAAGGTGCGCGATGGGCTTCACCGCCCCTGTGTCTTGCTTGGGCTCACGTTGGCCGTGTGTACAGGCGTCTACGGCATCGTGCGTCGTGACAACTACAGCCACTTGGCCTACGTTCTCGAGTTGCCTCACGGTAAGTCGCTTTCCCGTTCCTCACAACAAACAACGTTACGGTTCATCGTAACCTGTACTACGGCTGCGTGCTTTCAGAACTCGGCGAAGTCCAGAAGGCGCTCAACATCGTAGCCGAGGGCTGCTTCGTGCTGTCGGTAAAGAACCCCGAGGCGCTGCCCTACTCGACCTACTCTGCCACGCTCCCGCCCAAGCCTGTGCCGAGGGCCGACACCGACCAAGGAATTCCTCTCCCAGCCCTGGACGATCGCCGCGCGGTCCAGCAGGTAAGCAAGAAAGCCGTGCCCTCTGTCTCGCGTGGACTCACGCTTGCTGCAGATGATCCATGACCAGCCGGGCCTGCCGAGGAGGGACCCCGGCACTGTGCCCCAGTCGCCCTTGAAGGTCGAGTTTCCGCCTCACTTGCAGGCCGCCTTCCAAGGTACGCCACGTTCACAAGTACAGAGGATAGCTCAATCTTGATGCCTCAATCAACCGTCACCACAGGCAGGAGGTTTGCGCCGGCGCTTCCGCTCGAGATGCTTGACCAGAAGGGAGTCGAGGTGGTGCTCATCGGCGAATCTGACAACTTGGTAACGCCGTTAGCTTGAACTGTGCGCTGCTGGTGGTCGCATGACAGCGTGGGCGCAGTGTGGCCTCACCTCTTCCCTTGTGCGCTCGTGTATTGCGCTTGGCAGGCAGCGGAGTTTGGTAAGGTGGGCCAACAGTTGGAGGGTGAGGTCATCGACGCGCAGACCTTCACCGATGAAGACCTGCTGCAGGAGCTCCACCTCACCAAGAAGGAGAACCCCATAGAGCCTCTGCGCTATGGGACATGGGCGTGAGCGCGTGGCGTATTCCTGTTGGAGGGTCGCGACAGCGCCATTGGCGCATGATAAAAAGCAGGAAACCACGAGGGAAAATGAAAGGAAATTTTAAGAGATGGAGGACGAGAAATTTGCGACTTCGGATTGAGATCGTCGTAAGGAGATGGAGGATACGTCCATACATGTCATAGAGGAGGAAGGAGCTCGCCAAAGAGGGGAAGAAGCGGATGATCAGGACATGATTGTGCAAGATCCAGCCGCAGTCGAATTGCAAGAACAAGACGTGGCACCAGACCAGGACGGAGGGGAAGGAGCCATGCAGGAAGAAGGAGAAGCACAAGCGCCCTCTCCCTCTGCGCCAGAGACCACCGCGGCAGCTGACGATGAAACGTGGCAGGCGCTGCTGGATGACCAGGAGGAGGAAGAAGAGGAGAGCGCCGGAAAGGACGACGACTACTGCCCGGCCAAAGAGGAAGAGGAAGAAGAGGAGGATGGCATCGACGACCTCGACTTTGAAGCAGAGAAAGAGGAGCAGGAGAGGGCCGAAGAGGAAGAGGAACCCTTCGATTCCGAGGACGACGATCTCCTCGACGATGAGCACGAAGGCTTGCGCAAGCACAGGAAGGGGAAGAGCTCGATCTCTCCTGACACGACCTTGCCATTTACTTCTGCCGGCACCAGCTACTCTCCTTCGTCATTGGCAGCCGAGATCTTCTCCGTTACGATTAAGAAGAAGATGGGCGGCCCTACGTGCGATCCTGACTTCGCGGTGCCGAAGAAGAAGGGCAAGAGGAAGTCCAACGGCACAGCTGCAGCAGCGAAGAAACAGCCAACCAAGAAGAGAAAGGGCGGCTGGGGCCCATCTTCGCCCAACGGGAGCAGCAGCTACACCCCGTCAACACCCAAGCAGACGCCGAATGAGCGACAAGGCAAATTCTATTTAGTGCGATATTGCGGCGTCTGCTTGGGTGTTTAACC
>JANDJZ010001733.1:0-16817 GCA_027943245.1 Acanthamoeba sp. SK_2022b | reverse complement strand
ACTCGGTCGCAGGGTCCACGTCGGCGTCGACGTCGTCGGCGAGCAGCATCGACGGGTCGAACGTGAGCAGGTCGGGCTGCTCGTGCTTGGCCTTCTTCCACCAGGAGTCGAAGTGGCGGCCGGAGACGACGTCGGCCGGGACGCGCTCGTCGTAGAAGGCGAACAGCGTCTCGTCGTCGACGCGCAGGTCGCGGCGGCGCAGCCGGTCCTCGAGCTCGCCGACCTCGTCGAGGAACGCCCGGTTGCGGGCGAAGAACGCATGATGGGTGCGCCACTCGCCCTGCACGAGGGCGTGGCGGATGAACAGCTCGCGCGAGACGACCGGGTCGACGCGGCCGTACTGCACGAGGCGGTCGGCGACGAGCGGGACGCCGTACAGCGACACGCGCTCGTGGGCCATGACCGCGCCCCGCTTGATCGACCAGTGCGGCTCGCTGTAGCTGCGCTTGACCAGGTGCTCGCCGGCCTTCTCGGCCCACTCGGGCTGGATCTTGGCCACGTCGCGGGCCCACAGCCGGCTCGTCTCAACCAGCTCGCCGGCCATGACCAGCCGCGGGGGCTTCTTGGCCAGGCCCGAGCCGGGGAAGATGGCGAACTTGGCGTTGCGCGCCCCCAGGTACTCGCGCGAGTCGCCCTCGCGCAGGCCGACGTGCGACAGCAGCCCGTGCAGGAGCGCCTGGTGGACGGCGTCGGGGTCGGCGCCGTTGCGCCCGGGCCTCATGCCGAGCTCCTTGACCGTGCGGCGGAGCTGCGAGTGCACGTCGTGCCACTCGCGGATGCGCAGGTAGTGCAGGAACTCGTCGCGGCACATCCGCCGGAAGGCCGAGTGGCTCATCGACTCGCGCTGCTCGCGCAGGTACGTCCACAGCGACAGGTACGACAGGAAGTCCGAGTCCGGCTCGCGGAAGCGCGCGTGCTTCTCGTCGGCGGCCTGCTGGTGCTCCAGCGGACGCTCGCGCGGGTCCTGGATGCTCATCGCCGAGACGATGACCAGGACGTCGGCCAGGCAGCCGAGCCGGTCCGCGGCCATCACCATGCGGGCCATGCGCGGGTCGAGCGGCAGGCGCGACAGCGTGCGTCCGAGGTTGGTCAGGCGCGGGGTGCCGTCGCGGCCGTGCACGAGCGCGCCGAGCTCGGTGAGCAGCACGACGCCGTCACCGACCGCACGGGAGTCCGGCTTGTCCAGGAACGGGAAGGACGTCACGTCGCCCAGCTCGAGCGCGGCCATCTGCAGCAGGACCGACGCGAGGTTGGTGCGTTGGATCTCGGGGTCGGTGAACTCGGGCCGGCTCTCGAAGTCCTCCTCGGAGTACAGCCGGATGCAGATGCCCTCGGCGACGCGTCCGCAGCGTCCGGCACGCTGACGGGCCGAGGCCTGCGACACCGGCTCGATGGGCAGGCGCTGCACCTTCAGCCGCTGGCTGTAGCGCGAGACGCGGGCGAAGCCGGGGTCCACGACGTACCGGATGCCCGGCACGGTCAGCGACGTCTCGGCGACGTTCGTGGCCAGGACGATCCGGCGGCCGCCGCTCGGCGCGGCGAAGATCTTCTGCTGGTCCTGGGCCGAGAGGCGTCCGTACAGCGGCAGGATCTCGGTGCGCGGCCACTTCTTGCCCTGCAGGTGCTCGGCGGTGTCGCGGATCTCGCGCTCGCCGGACAGGAAGACGAGCACGTCGCCCTCGCGGGGCAGCTCGGTGATGGCGTCGGCGATCGCCTGTCCTGCAGCCCCAGATGGTCCATCACCGACAGACTCGGGTCGAGCTGCGACAGAGTTTGATCGAGGTAGGCCGTCGACAGCGGGCAATGACAATGGCCGGAAAGCGCCGTCAGCTGACCGAGAACGGTCTTCAGCAAGGTGGATTTGCCGCAGCCGTTGGGGCCGGTCAACGCCACGCGCATCGGGCCGTCGATCCGCAGATCCAGCGGCGGCGCGCTGACGAACGGCAGCTGCAGCTGCTCGAGCACCAGCACCTGCTTGTTCGCGCTCACCTCGCTGCCCGGCAGCGCCAGCAACACCGGTTGCTCGTCCTCCACCCGCTGATAGGCCTCGCGCACCGCCGCATCGAGGCTGTCGCGCTGGTCCTGATGCTGTTTGCGCAGCGTGCCGAGGCTCTCCTTCGCCGCCGATTTGTAGGCCACCCGTTCGAAAGAGGCGATATTCAGCGTATCGACGACGCGCAGCGTTTGCGCCGAGCGCCGCTGGCTCATGTCGTGCTCTTTCTGCTGACGGGCGCGGGTGCGGCGGCGCTCCTCGCGCGCATGTTCCAGATCGGCGCGCGCCGCCTGCTGCTCCATGTCGCGCTGGCGCCGGTAGTCGTCGTAGTTGCCGCCATAGCTGCGCAGCGCACCGGGCGTCAGTTCGACGATGCGCTCCATACGCCCCAGCAGCTGCCGATCATGGCTGGCGATCAGCAGCCCGCCGCGCCACTGATCCAGCTGCTGATACAGCCAGGCGCGCCCGGCGCTGTCGAGGTGGTTGGTCGGTTCGTCCAACAGCAGATAATCCGCCTCCCCCAGAAAAGCGCCACACAGCGCCGCGCGCATCCGTTCGCCGCCGCTCAGTGAGCTTGCGGGTCGCAGCGGATCGAAGGCCGGCAGCCCGGCGGCGGCGAAGGCGCTTTGCAGGCGATCGTTGAGATCCCAGCGTCCTTCCAGACGATCGATGTCGTCCGCCAACGGCCGCCCTTGCTCGATGCGCGCCAGCGCGGCGAAGACCTCGCCGTAGCCCAGCAGCTGCGCCAGCGTGGTGTTCGCCGCGATCTCCGGCTGCTGCGCAACGTAAGCCAATGCGGCATGGGATTCGACGTGCCCGTTGCCCGGCCGCTCCCGCCCGGCGATCAGGCGCAACAGCTGGGTTTTGCCGACGCCGTTGCGCCCCACCAGGCCGCAGCGCGACCGATCGAAAGCGAGATCCAGCGGGCCGAACAGCGTTTCGCCGTCAGCAAATTGGCAGGTCAGTTGATGTAAAACGAAATAAGGGGACTGCGCAAAATGAGCCATAAGCACTCCTGAATGAGATCAAAACATCCCCACAGGGCGCGGGAGCGCACAGCGTGGGACCCGATATCAGCAGGTGTGGTTGTTCATTTTCGGTTATGGCTCCGCAGAGAGAAGGAATTTACAACGCGCAAAGGTTAACCGATCTTTTGTTCGTTATGCAAACGGTGCCTGAGATTCATGACGTCTATCACATTCGGCACAACGCAGATTCCCAAGCGGCGCGACAACGGCTAGATTTATCTCATCCGACCACTTATGTTCACATAATTATAACAACGGGCCCCGATTTCACCCGATGGAGAGTGCAATGAGCAATTACCCTCACCTGCTGGCGCCGCTGGATCTCGGCTTCACCACCCTGAAAAACCGGGTGCTGATGGGATCGATGCATACCGGCCTGGAAGAGCTGCCTGACGGCCCGCAGCGCCTGGCCGCGTTCTATGCCGAGCGCGCCGCCGCCGGCGTGGCCCTGATCGTCACCGGCGGCATCGCGCCCAACGACAAAGGCGTGGTGTATCGCGGCGGTTCCACCCTCAACAACGAGGCGCAGCTGCCTCACCATCGGCCGGTCACCGAGGCCGTTCATCGCGCGGGCGGCAAGATAGCGCTGCAGATCCTGCATGCCGGCCGCTACAGCTATCAGCCGCACCCGGTGGGCCCTTCCGCGCTGCAGGCGCCGATCAATCCCTTCGCGCCAAGCGCGCTGAGTGAAGCGGAGATCGAGCAGACCATCGCCGACTTCGCCCGCTGCGCGGCGCTGGCGCAACAGGCCGGCTACGACGGCGTTGAGGTGATGGGTTCCGAAGGCTACCTGATCAACCAATTTTTGGCGGCGCGCACCAACCAGCGCGACGATCGCTGGGGCGGCAGCTTCACCAACCGCATGCGCTTCGCCGTCGAGATCGTGCGGGCGGTGCGCCAGGCGGTGGGTGCGGAATTCATTCTGATCTACCGGCTGTCGATGCTCGATCTGGTGGAAGACGGCTCCAGCTGGCAGGAGATTGAACAGCTGGCGCTGGCGGTCGAACAGGCGGGCGCCACGATCATCAATACCGGCATCGGCTGGCACGAGGCGCGCATCCCGACCATCGCCACCATGGTGCCGCGCGCCGGGTTCAGCTGGGTGACCCGCAAGCTGATGGGCAAGGTGGGTATTCCGCTGATCACCACCAACCGCATCAACGATCCGGCGGTGGCCGAGCAGGTGCTGGCGGACGGCTGCGCCGACATGGTGTCGATGGCGCGCCCGTTCCTCGCCGACGCCGCCTTTGTGCAGAAAGCCGCCGAGGGACGCGCCGACGAGATCAATACCTGCATCGGTTGCAACCAGGCCTGTCTGGACCAGATTTTTGAAGGCAAGCTGACGTCTTGCCTGGTCAACCCGCGCGCCTGCCGCGAAACCGAAATGCCGTTGACGATGGCGGAGAAACCGAAAAAGCTGGCGGTGATCGGCGCTGGCCCCGCCGGGTTGGCCTTCGCCACCACCGCCGCCAGCCGCGGCCATCAGGTGACGCTGTTCGACGCGGCCGATCAGATCGGCGGCCAATTCAACATCGCCAAGCAGATCCCCGGCAAGGAAGAATTCCATGAAACCCTGCGTTACTTCCGCCGTCAGCTGACGCTGCGCGAAGTGACGGTCAGGCTGGGCGTCAAGGTCGAGGCGGCGGATTTAAGCGAATTCGACGAAGTGATCCTCGCCTGCGGCATCATGCCGCGCACCCCGGACATCCCCGGCATCGGCCACGCCAAGGTGCTGAGCTATCTGGACGTGCTGCGCGATAAAAAACCGGTCGGCCAGCGGGTGGCGATCGTCGGCGCCGGCGGCATCGGCTTCGACACCGCCGAGTACCTCAGCCAGCACGGCGTGTCCAGCAGCCTGGATCAGGCGGAATTCAACCGCGAATGGGGCATCGACGGCCGCCTTGAGCAGCGCGGCGGGCTGGCGGCGCAAGGCCCTCAGGCGCCACGCGCCGCGCGGCAAATCTATCTGCTGCAGCGCAAAACCAGCAAAGTGGGCGAAGGCCTGGGGAAAACCACCGGTTGGATCCACCGCGCCAGCCTGGCGATGCGCGGCGTGAAGATGCTCAACAGCGTCAGCTATCGGCTGATCGACGACGAAGGGCTGCACATCACCCGCGCCGAGCAGGACAGCTGTCTGCCGGTAGACACGGTGGTCATCTGCGCCGGACAGGAACCGCGCCGCGAGCTGCAGCAACCGCTGCTGGCGATGGGGAAAACCGTGCATCTGATCGGCGGCGCCGACGTGGCCGCCGAGCTGGACGCCCGCCGCGCGATCGATCAGGGTACGCGGCTGGCGATGGCGCTGTAAGAAAGGGGCGCACAGCGCCCCTTGTTATTCACTCAGCGACGCGCGCCGGATTTCACCGCTCTCAAGATCACGAACTTCTTGTTCGAGGCCACCAGCGTGCAGTTGCCGAACAGACGCTTGAGCTTCTGGTGATAGTCGAGGTGGCGGTTGCCGACGATGCGCAACTCGCCGCCCACCTGCAGGCAGCGCTTGGCGTCGCAGAACATCTGCCAGGCGGTGTGATCGGTAATGGCGTGCTGCTGGTGGAACGGCGGGTTGCACAGCACCGCCTGCACGCTTTCGCGCTCGATGCCCGCCAGCGCGTTATTCACCTCAAACTGGCAACGATCCAGCTCTTGCGGCAGGTTGTGCTCCACGTTCAGTTCGCTGGAGGCTACCGCCATGTAAGATTCATCGACGAAGGTCACCTGCGCTTCCGGGTTTTGCGCCAGCGCCGTCAGGCCAATCACGCCGTTGCCGCAGCCCAGATCGACGATATGGCCGTTCAGGCCACGCGGCAGGTGTTCCATAAACAGGCGCGCGCCGATATCCAGGCTGCCGCGCGAGAAAACGTTCGCGTGGTTGTGAATAAGCCAATCGGTGCCGTCCAGCGTCCAGTCGGTGGTTTCCGCTGCCGCCGGCGGCACGATGTCCGCCGCCTGGCAGAAGATCAGGCGCGCTTTCTTCCACGCCAGGCTGGTGCGCGTTGGGCCCAGCACCTTTTCAAACAGCTGCATCGTCGAGGTATGCACGTCGCGCGCCTTGGCGCCGGCGACGATCAGCGTGTCTTCGGTCACGACGTGGCGCAGCGCGCGCAGCTGCTGCTCCAGCAGCGCCAGCGCCTTCGGCACGCGAATCAACACTACCGCCGGCGCCGCCGGCAGCTCGGCCAGGCTGTCCAACAGCGTGACCTGCTCGGGATCCAGGCCGTTGAGCTTCAGGTTGTGGCGCGTCGCCAGCTGGCTCATGTACGAGTCGCTGACGCTGTAAGGGCGATGCGCGTGCAGCGCACAGGCCAGGGTGCCGAAGTTATCGTTGAAAATCAGCACCGGACGGCCGCCGATATCTACGTTTTCAAGCTGTTGCAGCAGATATTCGTCCGCCGCTTCCCACGCCTGCAGCTGGGTGGATTCTTCCTGTTGGGGATAACGCTCCAGCTCAAGTTGCTGTGTTCCCAGATCGAGTTGGCTCATTGCCCCTCCTGACTGATAAAATTTGGGCTGTTTATCCCCTAAAAACGCCCGTCAGTAAAATGTTTTTTCGGATAAATTGCGTATTGCGCCGCGTATCTGAAAACCCGCGCCCCTTTTCCCCTTTAACAACATTAACCTTCCCTTCCCGAGTCTCTATTTCGACGTTTTTTTAATCTAACGAGGTGTAACTTTAAATGTTACACTGTCAGTCCCTATGGAAGGGGGAAAGCATGATTAAATCTTTCCGCGATCGCTATCTGGAGCAGTTCTATCTGGAAGGCAAGCGCAGCCGGCTGATTCCCGGGGCGCTCGAGCGGCAGTTGGCCAGAAAGCTCGATATGTTGACGGCCGCGCAGCAAGAGCGTGATTTGCATCACCCCACGGGCAACTATTACAAGCGGCTGTCCGGGCCGTTTCAGGGATGGTCAAGTCTGCGCGTCAATATGCACTGGCGGCTGATGTTCCAGTGGCGGCATGACGCCGCTGAAAAAATTTACCTCGATCCTCACCAAGATACCTGAACGAGGGGGAAACCTATGTTGGAAACCACGACTCGCGAACCCACCACGGTGGGGGAAGTGCTGCAGGAAGAGTATTTAACGCCGTTGGGCATCGGCCAGGAGGAACTGGCAAAGATTTTGGGCGTCACCCGCGCCACCGTCAACCGCCTATGCAACGGGCATCGGCGCATGAGCGTTGCCGAGGCCAACCTGTTTGCCGATCTGTTCGAAACGACCACCGACTTTTGGCTGAACCTGCAGGCGGCGCACGATCGCTGGGAGGCCAGACAGGCCAATGCACAGCGCGTGCGGCTGCGGCCAATCAAAGAAATACTGGGGCGCAATATCACTCATGCATGACATCGAACTCGCCTACCTGCAAGGCTACCCAACGCATCTGCAAAGCCAGGTGCAGCAACTGATCCATCAGAACCGGCTGGGAGACGTGCTGCTGCAGCGCTATCCGCAGGTGCACGACTGCACCACCGACAAATCGCTGTATCAGTTTACCGTCGATCTGAAAAACCAGTATCTGCGCAACGCCCAGCCGCTGAGCAAGGTGGCCTACGACAGCAAGATCCACGTCATGAAGCACGCGCTTGGCCTGCACACCGCCATCTCGCGCGTGCAGGGCGGCAAGCTGAAGGCCAAGGCGGAAACCCGCGTGGCGACGGTGTTCAAGGTCGCGCCCGAACCCTTCCTGCGCATGATCGTGGTGCATGAGCTGGCGCACCTGAAAGAGAAAGATCACAACAAGGCGTTCTACAGCCTGTGCTGCCATATGGAGCCGGATTACCACCAGCTGGAGTTCGATACCCGGCTGTATCTGACGCACCTTTCGCTGTTCGGCGAGCTGTATGCATAGCGAGTGAGGCCGTGATAATCTGCGGTTTTAGGCCTGGACCGGAGCTCGCCATGATTCGCTTTGCCGTCGTCGGCACCAACTGGATTACGGAACGTTTTATCGATGCCGCCCATGAAAGCGGCAAACTCAAGCTGAGCGCCGTGTATTCACGCTCGCTGGACCAGGCGCAGGCGTTTGGCGCCAACTATCAGGTCACGCAGTTTTTCGACTCGCTCGAGGCGATGGCGCAGTCTGATGCCATAGACGCGGTGTATATCGCCAGCCCCAATTCCCTGCACTGCCCGCAATCGCTGCTGTTCCTGCGCCATAAAAAACACGTGATCTGCGAAAAGCCGCTGGCCTCCAACCAGCGCGAAGCAGAACAGCTGGTAGCCTGCGCGCGGGAAAATCAGGTGGTGCTGTTCGAGGCGTTCAAAAGCGCCTACTTGCCAAATTTCCTGGCGCTGCAGCAGGCATTGCCGAAAGTCGGCCGGCTGCGTAAAGCCTTTATCAACTACTGCCAATACTCTTCGCGCTACCCGCGCTATCTCGCCGGCGAGAACCCCAACACCTTTAACCCGCAGTTCTCCAACGGCTCGATCATGGACATCGGCTACTACTGCCTGGCCAGCGCGGTAGCGCTGTTCGGTGCGCCGCAGTCGGTGCTGGCCAGCGCCACGCTGCTGGATACCGGCGTGGACGCCCACGGCACCGTCTGCCTGAACTACGGCGATTTCGACGTCACGCTTTCCCATTCCAAGGTCAGCGACTCGGCGCTCCCCAGCGAGATCCAGGGGGAAGAAGGCACGCTGATTATCGACAAGATTTCCGAATGTCAGGGCGTGGCGCTGACGCCGCGCGGCGGCAACCGCCAGGATCTGAGCCAGACGCAGCACATCAATACCATGCTGTATGAAGCGCTGGCCTTCGCCGAGCTGATTGAGAAGCATCAGGTGGAACACCCGGGGCTGGAGAATTCGCTGATCGTCGCCCGCCTGCTGACCGACATCCGCCGCCAGACCGGCGTCGTCTTCCCCGCCGACGGAGAATGAGATGAAACCGCTGCTCGTGATGCAAACCGGCGACGCGCCGCAGGCCATTCGCCAGGAACTGGCCAACTTTGAAGGCATGTTCCTGCAACAGGGCAATATCGACGCCGAACGCGCGCACATCGTGCATCTGCCCGCCGGTGAACGGCCGTTGCCGCCGGCCGCCTATTGTGGCGTGGTCATCACCGGCTCGCCGGCGATGGTGACCGAACGGCTGCCGTGGAGCGAGGAAGCCGCCGAATGGCTGCGTCAGGCAATGGCGATCAAACTGCCGCTGTTCGGCGTCTGCTACGGCCACCAGCTGTTGGCCTACGCACTCGGCGGCGAAGTGGGCTACCACCCGCAGGGTATGGAGGTGGGTACGCTGGAGATCGAACTGCTGCCCGCCGCGGCCGAAGACCGGCGGCTCACCCTGCTGCCGCCGCGCTTCAAGGCCAACCTTATCCACTCGCAGAGCGTGCTGACGCCGCCCGCCGGTGCGCAGACGCTGGCGCGTTCGCAGCAGGACGCGCACCAGATCTTGCGCTATGGCGATCACGCCCTGACTACCCAGTTCCACCCGGAATTCAACGGCGCGGTGATGAGCCAGTATCTGCAGTGGCTCGGCGAACTGTATCCCGAGCAGCTGGCCCACTATCAACAGCAACAACAACAGGTTAGCGACACGCCGTTCAGCCGCCTGCTGCTGCAGGGATTCGTCGTCAGCCTCGGCGCGCAAAAAGCGATGGCCGGCTAACGCGATTCACGTTGACCGCCGACACATTTTGCATTACTTTCTGCTCTGCAAAGGGGAGTAACTTCATTGCCGGTCAATCGTCATTACGATGCGCAAGCATCCGGTTACCGGGCAACCTGATGGCAAAGGTGTAACCACCTTCATCAACGTTGTAAGTGAGACCTTGCCGGAAGGCGAGGTTTGCTTGCAGCGTTCACAGAGCGGCTGGCGTCTTCCGACGTTGGCCGTTTTTGTTTTTGAAGGATACCTCTGATGATGAATTCCGTTGGCACACCGTGGTTATGGGGCAGCTTCGCCGCCGTCATAGTCGTGATGCTCGCAATCGACCTCCTGTTGCAGGGCCGTAAAGGCGCGCACACCATGACCCTGAAGCAGGCCGCCAGCTGGTCGCTGGTGTGGGTCAGCCTCTCCCTGCTGTTCAATTTCGGTTTCTGGTACTACCTGAATGAAACCGCCGGGCGCGCCGTCGCCGATACCCAGGCGCTGGCCTTCCTGACCGGCTACCTGATCGAAAAAGCGCTGGCGGTGGATAACGTGTTCGTCTGGCTGATGCTGTTCAGCTACTTCGCCGTGCCAGCCAACCTGCAGCGGCGGGTGCTGATCTACGGCGTGCTGGGCGCGATCGTGCTGCGTACCATCATGATCTTCGCCGGCAGCTGGCTGGTCAGCCAGTTCCAGTGGCTGCTGTATCTGTTCGGCGCCTTCCTGCTGTTCACCGGTATCAAGATGGCGCTGGCGAAGGAAGATGACTCGGCGATCGGCGACAAGCCGCTGGTGAAATGGCTGCGCAGCCACCTGCGCATGACCGACAGCCTGGAAGGCGAGCGCTTCTTCGTGCGCCGCAATGGCATCCTGTTCGCCACCCCGCTGGTGCTGGTGCTGATCCTGGTCGAGCTGAGCGACGTGATCTTCGCGGTGGACAGCATTCCGGCGATCTTCGCCGTGACCACCGATCCGTTCATCGTCCTGACCTCTAACCTGTTTGCCATCATGGGCCTGCGCGCCATGTACTTCCTGCTGGCCAACGTGGCGGAGCGTTTCTCGATGCTGAAATACGGCCTGTCGGTGATCCTGGTGTTTATCGGCATCAAGATGCTGATTATCGACTTCTTCCACATCCCGATCGGCGTATCGCTCGGCGTGGTGGCGGGCATCCTGGCGCTCACCTTGCTGATCAACGCCTGGGTCAATCGCCGCAACGATCGTCTGGCGAAGAAATAACCATAATCTGTTATCCGGGGCGCTAGTCGCCCCGTGATTGTTTGGCAATTCCCCCAAAACGCCAAACGTTATTGCGATCACACAAATGTAACCAGTATGTTATCAAGTGTTGATCCGCGCTTAGAATTTCACCCTCGCCTCTTTCCAACATCATTCGATTGCTGAATACTGATTCGGCAAACACACTTAGTTACAGAATCATATAAAGCTGCCCGGCGCACGTTCCCGCCGCGGTGGCCAGATAACATCAGGAAGAAAGCACTATGCAAAAACTACTACAAAAGATCACGCAGGGTAGCCTGGTCAAACAAATCATGGTCGGCCTGGTGGCCGGCATTCTGGTGGCGCTGGTTTCGCCGGCAGCCGCTGCGGCCGTCGGCCTGCTCGGTACCCTGTTCGTCGGCGCGCTGAAAGCGGTGGCGCCGGTGCTGGTGCTGATTCTGGTGATGGCCTCGATCGCCAACCATAAACAGGGGCAGAAGACCAACATTCGCCCGATCCTGTTCCTCTACCTGCTGGGCACCTTTGCCGCCGCGCTGGTGGCGGTCGTCGTCAGCTTTATCTTCCCTTCTACGCTGGCGCTGACCACCGGCGCGACGGACATTACCCCGCCGGGCGGCATCGTGGACGTGATGAAAGGCCTGTTGATGAGCGTGGTGGCCAACCCGTTCCATGCGCTGATTAACGCCAACTACATCGGTATTCTGGCGTGGGCCGTCGGGCTGGGGCTGGCGCTGCGCCACGCTTCCGAAACCACTAAAGGGCTGATCAACGACATGTCCCATGCGGTTACGCTGGTGGTGCGCGCGGTGATCCGCTGTGCGCCGCTCGGCATCTTCGGCCTGGTGGCTTCCACGCTGGCGGAAACCGGCTTCGGCGTGCTGTGGGGCTACGCCCAGTTGCTGATGGTGCTGCTCGGCTGCATGCTGCTGGTGGCGCTGGTGCTCAACCCGCTGATCGTTTACTGGAAAATCCGCCGCAACCCGTATCCGTTGGTGTTCGCCTGCCTGCGCGAGAGCGGCGTGACCGCCTTCTTCACCCGCAGCTCCGCCGCCAACATCCCGGTGAACATGGAGCTGTGCAAGAAGCTGAATCTGAATGAGGACACCTACTCGGTTTCCATCCCGCTGGGCGCCACCATCAACATGGCCGGCGCGGCGATCACCATCACCGTGCTGACGCTGGCGGCGGTGAACACGCTGGGCATCGCGGTGGACGTCCCGACCGCTCTGCTGCTGAGCGTGGTGGCCGCCCTGTGCGCCTGCGGGGCCTCCGGCGTGGCCGGCGGCTCGCTGCTGCTGATCCCGTTGGCGTGCAACATGTTCGGCATTCCGAACGACGTAGCGATGCAGGTGGTGGCGGTCGGCTTTATTATCGGCGTGCTGCAGGATTCGGCGGAAACCGCCCTCAACTCCTCCACCGACGTGCTGTTCACCGCCGCGGCCTGCCAGGCGGAAGATCAACGGCTGGCGAACGAAGACCCGCTGAAGGTGCGTTAAGCGCAAGTTGCTTCATAAAAAGGCGCTCCCTCGAGCGCCTTTTTTGTCAGCGTTAGAGCGTCACCCCGCTTTTAAAGATCGCCAGCTCGCGGAAATCGTTGGCTTCATTGCGCGCCGGGCGGCCGTTGGCGATCTCGACGATCAGATCGACGAAGCGGCCGAGCAAGGTCTCCATCGCCACGCCGTGAATCAGGCCGCCGGCGTCGAAATCGATCCAATGCGGTTTCTTCGCCGCCAGCTCGCTGTTGGTGGCCAACTTCACCGTCGGCACAAAGCCGCCGTACGGCGTGCCGCGCCCGGTGCTGAACAGCACCATATGGCAGCCGGCACCGGCCAGCGCGCTGGTCGCCACCGCATCGTTGCCCGGCGCGCTGAGCAGATTCAGCCCCGGCACGCGCAGCCGCTCACCGTACTTCAGCACGTCCACAACCTGGCTCAGGCCCGCTTTTTGGGTGCAGCCGAGCGATTTCTCTTCCAGCGTGGTAATGCCGCCGGCCTTATTGCCCGGCGATGGGTTCTCGTATATCGGCTGTTGATGGGCGATGAAATAGCGTTTGAAATCGTTGATCATGTCGACGGTTTTGTCGAAGGTCTCCCCGTCGCGGCAACGGCTCATCAGAATGCGCTCGGCGCCGAACATCTCCGGTACTTCGGTCAGCACCGTGGTGCCGCCGTTGGCGATCACATAATCGGAAAAGCGCCCCAGCAACGGGTTGGCGGTGATGCCCGACAATCCGTCCGAACCGCCGCACTCCAGGCCGAACTTCAGCTCGCTCAGGCGGCCCGGCTCGCGGCGATCGTGGCGCATCTCCCGGTACAGCTCGTGCAACAGCGCCAGCCCGGCCTCCACCTCGTCGTCCTGCTGTTGGCACACCATAAAGCGCAGCCGCCGCTCGTCCGCCATCCCCAGCGTGGCGCGAAAAGCATCCACCTGATTGTTCTCGCACCCCAGCCCGATCACCAGCACCGCGCCGGCGTTGGGATGGCGCGCCATGTTCTGCAGCATGATGCGGGTGTTGGCATGATCCTGCCCCAGCTGCGAGCAGCCGAACGGATGGCTGAACAGATGCACGCCGTCGATCCCCTCCGCCTGCGTTTGCTGCAAAAAGCGCTGCTGGATCTGGCGGGCGATGCCGTTGACGCAGCCGACGGTCGGCACGATCCACAGTTCGTTGCGGATCCCCACGTCGCCGCCGGCCCGGCGGTACAGCTGCACCTCGCGATCCGCCGCCTGCGGCGGCAACGCCGGGAACTGCGGCTGGTAACGGTAGCTGTCCAGATCGCTCAGGTTGGTTTTGGCGTTTTGCGAATGAATATGCTCCCCAGGGCCGATGGCCACGAGCGCGTGGCCGATCGGCTGGCCATATTTGATGATGTCCTCGCCCTCGGCGATCGGGCCGAGCGCAAACTTGTGCCCGCGCGCCACCGGCTGCGCCAGCGGAACGGCGACGCCTGCCAGCTCAACCGTGTCTCCGGCGGCCAGGTCGCGCAGCGCTACCGCCACGTTATCCTGCTCGTGAATCTTTATCGTACTTTGCATAAACCGGTCCCGGATAACGGCTACGCCAGGTCAATGGCGAAATAGTCTTTGGCGTTGTCGAAGCAGATGTTTTTCACCATCCCGCCCAGCAGCGCGATATCGGCCGGCGCTTCGCCGTCCGTCACCCAGCGGCCGATCATCTGGCAAAGGATGCGGCGGAAGTATTCATGGCGCGTATACGACAGGAAGCTGCGACTGTCGGTCAGCATGCCGACGAAGCGGCTCAGCAGCCCGAGCTGCGCCAGCTGCGTCATTTGGCGCTGCATGCCGTCCTTCTGATCGTTGAACCACCAGCCGGAGCCAAACTGCATCTTGCCCGGCGTGCCTTCCCCCTGGAAATTGCCGATCATGGTACCGATCACTTCGTTATCGCGCGGGTTGAGGCAATAGAGAATGGTTTTCGGCAGGCCGCCCTGCCGCTCCTGGGCATCCAGCAGCCGCGATAGCGGCTCCGCCAGCGGCCGATCGTTGATCGAGTCGAAGCCGATATCCGGCCCGACGGCGGCCAACATGCGGCTGTTGTTATTGCGCAGCGCGCCGATGTGATATTGCTGCACCCAGCCGCGGCGCCGGTATTCGCCGGCCAGGAACAGCAGCACCGCGCTTTTGAACTGCGCGCTCTGTTCCGGCGTCGGTAGCTCGCCGTTCAGGCGACGCAGCAGGATCGCATCCAGCGTCGCTTCATCGGCCTCGCCGAACACCACCACGTCCAGCGCATGGTCGGCCACCTTGCAACCGTGGGCGGCGAAGTGATCCATACGCTTGTGCAGGGCGTCGCACAGCATGCTGAAACGGCCGATGGCGGTGTCCGCCGCCGCCTCCAGCTGCCGCAGATAGTCATTGAAGCCGGGCGCATCGATGGCGAAGGCCTTGTCCGGCCGCCAGCTCGGCAACACCTTGATATCGAAGCTATGATCGTCGGCGATCGCCCGATGGTGGCGCAGATCGTCGATCGGATCGTCGGTGGTACCGACCATTTTCACGTTCATCTGCCGCATGATGCCGCGCGCGCGAAACTCATCCTGCGCCAGCAGCGCATTGCCGCGCTGCCAGATCTCATCCGCCGTGCTCGGCGACAGCAGCGTCCCGGTGATGCCGAACGGCCGGCGCAGCTCCAGATGCGTCCAGTGATAGAGCGGGTTGCCGATGGTGTGCGGCACCGTGGCGGCCCAGGCGTCGAATTTCTCGCGATCGCCCGCATCGCCGGTGCACAGCCGCTCCGCCACGCCGTTGGTGCGCATCGCCCGCCATTTGTAGTGATCGCCCCGCAGCCAGATATCGTACAGGTTGCTGAAGCGGGTATTCTCCGCAATCTGCTGCGGCGGCAAATGGCAGTGGTAGTCGAAAATCGGCTGCTGCGCCGCGTAGTCATGGTACAAACGCCGGGCAAATTCGCTGTCCAGCAGGAAATCTTCGCTCAAAAACGTCGCCATCTCGGGCTCCTTACCTTACTTGCCGTGCGGCACAGGGATAGAATCACAAAAGTTATCACACCAATTTTAGCAAGCGTCCAGCAAATTTTTCCCGCCATCTGCCGTTTTGCTGTCCTCCAATCCCTTTTTCGCTCGTTTTTACGACAGATGTGCGGCATAAACGCCCTATTTCACCGGCGACAGTATCGCTCAGGCGAATAATTCCTTTTGTGATATCACTCAACTTTTAAACCTGTATGACAGGTTATTGTCTCGCCAGCCGCATCGCCGGCCATACCTCCAAACGGGGAGACATTTCGGATGCGTAAAATTAAAGGGTTACGCTGGTACATGATCGGGCTGGTGACCGTCGGCACCGTGCTGGGTTACCTGACCCGCAACGCCATCGCCGTGGCGGCGCCGACGCTGGAAGATACGCTACACATCACCACCCAGCAGTATTCCTATATCGTCGCCGCCTATTCCGCCTGCTACACCGTGATGCAGCCGGTGGCGGGCTATGTGTTGGACGTGCTCGGTACCAAGGTCGGTTACGCCATGTTCGCCATTCTTTGGGCGGTGTTCTGTATGGGCACCGCGCTGGCCAACAGCTGGGGCGGACTGGCGTTGGCGCGCGGCGCGGTCGGCATGGCCGAGGCGGCGATGATCCCCGCCGGGCTGAAGGCCAGCAGCGAGTGGTTTCCGGCCAAAGAGCGTTCGATCGCCGTCGGCTATTTCAACGTCGGTTCGTCGATCGGCGGCATGATCGCCCCGCCGCTGGTGGTATGGGCCATCGTGGCGCACAGCTGGGAGATGGCGTTCATCATCACCGGCGTGCTGAGCCTGATCTGGGCCATCTGCTGGCTGCTGTTCTACAAGCACCCGAAAGATCAGAAGAAACTGAGCCAGGAAGAGCGTCGTTACATCCTCGAAGGCCAGGAAGCGCAGCACCAGACCTCAAACGCCAAAAAGATGTCCGCCTGGCAGATCGTGCGCAACCGCCAGTTCTGGGGCATCGCGCTGCCGCGCTTTCTGGCGGAACCGGCCTGGGGCACCTTCAACGCCTGGATCCCACTGTTCATGTTCAAGGCCTACGGCTTTAATCTGAAAGAGATCGCCATGTTCGCCTGGATGCCGATGCTGTTCGCCGATCTCGGCTGCATCGTCGGCGGCTACCTGCCGCCGCTGTTCCAGAAGTATTTCAAGGTCAATCTGATCGTCTCGCGCAAGCTGGTGGTGACGATGGGGGCGGTGTTGATGATCGGCCCCGGCATGATCGGCCTGTTCACCAGCCCTTATGCGGCTATCGCGCTGCTGTGCGTCGGCGGCTTCGCCCATCAGGCGCTGTCCGGCGCGCTGATCACCCTCTCTTCCGACGTGTTCGGCCGCAATGAGGTGGCGACCGCCAACGGCCTGACCGGCATGGCGGCCTGGACCGCCAGCACGCTGTTCGCCCTGGTGGTCGGCGCCCTGGCGGACACCCTCGGTTTCAGCCCGCTGTTCGCCGCGCTGTCG
>JANDJZ010001732.1:0-28443 GCA_027943245.1 Acanthamoeba sp. SK_2022b | reverse complement strand
CAGAGCGGACAGTTCGGCCAGGTCCACCTTAGCCCCGGCTGCTGGCGCTGCAGCTGGACCGGCAGTCGTAGGCGCAGGCGTTTCCGCCCGCTGCTCTCCGAGGATGCGCGCTTCGCCTTCCTGCATGGCGGCGAGTTCACGCAGCCTTGCGTTTGTCAGATCCTTCTTCGCCGCGAGATCCAGGACGGATCCGACAGCCACGTATTTGGCATCACGTGTGGAATAGAAGACGTTTTTCCCGGCTATAACTTCGCAAAGGGGGCCTGGGCCAGCGCTACAATCCACAGAGCTGATCGAGGCAGCGGGAAAGGCCTTCTGCAGACGCCCCTTCAACAGGAAGGTGTCGGCGACGGACTTTACAGGAAGAGCGGCCACGCCCGCCACGACAACGACAACAGCTGCAATGGCGATTTCGGATTTTTTGGGCTTACGGAATTTCATGGGGGTATCCCTCTCGGGGCTGTTGTTTGGGGATTTAGCGACGACGCGCTGGGGCGGGCCGTTCCAGTTGGAAGCCGGTCAGCAGCACAAGCTCGACTTCAATGCCTGTCGGCATCTCAATCACGGGCTGGTACTGTTCAGCGCGCTTGACGAAGTAATCTGAGAGCACGCCTGCAGCGCCGCCGACGCCCGATCCCAACGAACCGGCAGCCAGGTCGCCGGGGTTGAGTTGAGGCGAGGATAGGATTCCGCCCTCGCCTATCCCGATGTTACGGTTCAGGGAGTTCGTATATTGCGAGAGGCTGTTTCCAAGACCCGAGAGAGTGCCGGCGACGAAAGCCCTGCTTGTAAGGCCGCCCTCACGGGTGATGACGTTGCCGCGAACGCCAGCCTTACCGCGATGCGAGGCATAGCCCTCGACGGTGGCCACGGAAAATCTGCCTTCACCTGCAGGACAGGTGATCCTCTGAAGGCGGATATAGACCTTCTCGGAGGACAGTTCCCCATAAGCGGCGCCGTTGACCATGCATCCTGTCAGATCCGTGGTTTGGTAGCGACCATTGGCGCCGACGTGAACGGCTGGCCCGGTCAGTCGAAAGAGGACCGGCTTCGGATCAGAGTTGGTCGTCACGCCCGTTTGTGCGTCGACGCCGACGAGGACACGGGCCGGTGCGTAAGCGTTCGGCGGCACATAGTTACGAGAGTCGAAGACTTGCCCTGCAGGGCTCATGAACTGCGAGTTACCGCCTGCCCCTGACGTTCCGCCCTCCCGGTCGTTGGAGGACCTGGTGCTGGCTGGCGTCGATCCGCCACCCTCGCCCATCCTGACCGTATTGAGTGCGCGGCGTGGTCTAGCTTCTTCGCCATTATAGCCGCCCCCGCGCGGACCACCCGCTGCGCCGCCGAATGGGTCGGGTCCACCTCTCGGCCCTGTCCCTTCTCCGGCCACCATGAGCTGGGGAGGTCCAGACTGGCCTTGCTGCGCTATCGGCGCTGGTGTTCCAGCGCCGTTGCGTTCCAGGACCGCAATCGTGCGCAAGGCGTTGGCCCTGTCGGCCTCGAGTTCGGCCTTGAGCCTTTCGTTCTCCATAGAGAGCACGCCCCGCTCCTGGTTCACTTCGGAGATCTGGGCGTCCAGTTGCTCGACTTTGACTTTCAACTCTTCGGCCGCGGCTTCACCGCGCTTCTGGCCGCTACCCGTGGCGACCCTGGCGGTCGTCAGGATTTTTGCAGAGGTTTCTTCGTCAGCCGGTCGCTCGGTAGGATCGGCGAACATATTCCACGCCACGGTTCCCGTCAGAGCGAGAACGCCGGCCACGAGAACACCGCCCACGATCAGCTTACGCTGCTTCGCTTTGGCGTTGCCATCGCCGAGGATTTCCTCGGTGTCTTCTGCCCCCGGCAGCTCCATATCTTCAGACATCAGCGGCTCTCCTCGACGAGGAAGACGCGGGCGCTTCCTCCGGGCTGGAGTTCGTCACGGTCAGCCGCAACAGCCAGAACCCCGGCAACAAGGAACGGATCAACGAGGACAGGCGCCGTCGACTGGGCCTTGTTGTTTATGACGAGCTCTTGCCCGATCAGGCCCGCCCCCTCGCAAGTCCTGACCACACGCATTGAATAAGGGCCGACATCGCGTCCGGCTGCGCTTCGGGGACTGCAGCGCATTCCTTCGGGCGTCTCGTTGCGGAAAAGGACGCGAACCATTGCGGTCGCCGTTTCAAGATATTCGCTGCGTCGTTCAGTCCGCTCGACACTGGCACCCTCTGCAGGGCGTGCGTCACCCGCCGAGACTCTGATGTTCTGGCCAGCGATCGCCGAAACATGAAGATTGGCCTGAAGCGTCCGGCCGCTCGCCGTGACGAGAAATAGGTTGAAGCTTCGCCCCAGCGACGGCCCGTCGAATCCAACATAGACATCGCCGGTTGTTTCCTCGGCCTCGACCAACATTTGCGGGCCATCGGGGTCCTGCAGCGTTCGCACGGAGACGATGCGGTCGCCAATGATCGAGATCCGCGTCAACTGTTCGGCAGACACCGCCGCCTCGAATGTCCCATTTTCCGCGCGCAGCACTCCGCTTGCATCACGGGTGCTGGGGGCCGAAACCGCGCCAGCAGGACTGAATGGGTCGGATTGTGCAAAGGTCGCGCCTGCAGGGACCAAAAGGCCCAGGGCCGCGACTGCACCAAGCATCAGACGCTTCATGTCAATATTCCGGTTCTTCACGGGGCTTAACCTGCGACCCCTTTTCGTCGTTTTTCTCGACAGGGACGAAGCTTCGAAGAAGAACAAGAGAACCGCGTCTTACGAATGTAAGCCCGTAGGTCTTGTACTCACTTTTCAGGACTTCGCGGCTATTCAGGGTGTCGAGTTGTCCGACGACTTCGACATAGAGCTCTTTGGGGGCCACATAGAAACTTTGTGGGAAAAAGACCTGAGACGCTCTGTTTTCTTGACGGTTGAGCCGCTCGGAAATCATCATTTGCTTGATTTCCTGGAACGTTTCGGGCGTGGTCAGCCGTTCGACTTGCTTATCAAAGAAGTCTTCAGACTGAGGATTTCTGTTCAGGAATACGAAAGTCGCGTCACGCGCCAGTCGCTCCAGGTAGTCACGGGGCACGCCGCCACCGTTGATGGTCAATTCGCTTGTTAGGGTCGGCACGAGGATTGTCTGTCTTGCTCCGACGACACCCACAGCCAGCACGACATTGGCGGCGACACTTAGCCCGACCAGTCCAAATAGAAGTGCGTTTCTCCTGCCGACATCACGGGCATTCTTATGGATGTTTTCGATCTTCATCCTGCGAGGTCCCTGAGTTCTGAGCCGGGAGTGTCTTTGAAGTTGAACACTTTTGCGGGGAGCAACCAGTATGCCCGGTCGTATATTTGCGAGATCGAAGTGCCTTGTTTGATCTTACGGAGTAGCATCAAGAGGATGCCCCCAAGGATCAGACTTCCGACGAACTGGTTTATGAAAATGCCAAACGCCATCGGAAGGACAATCACGAGCAACTCGTCCATCGTGAAGAACGCGTATCGCGTCGGGATGTCTAAGTGTTGCGGAATATAGTAGTCTTTGTGATCCATCGAATAGGCGCTCAGTTAAGTGAGTTCGCGACCACGGCGTTGCAGTCACAATGAAACGCATACAGAGGGAACCCCTTCCCATCTGCCTGCACCATCTCCAACATGACGGGTATATGATGGAAGTACGCCGTGATCGCGTCCCGATTAGAACACGCCCGTGAAGAACGAGCTTACGATGTTCGGACCAATCCCACAGGCAAGACCGACCGCAATCGCAGAACCGAAGAAGATCCAGTTGAACTTGATGGCGATATTGATGACTGCCGAAGTCAAAGCGATACCGGCAATGGTTTTACCGCCTGTGCCCGAGATAAAGTTCGTAATGAACGTATCCGCTTGCTGGAAGGTGTTGTCCGTACCGGCAACGGCTGCAGTCGTAGCGATAACCACAGCTGCAAGACCCACCATGCCCAGCGACAACACCTGTTGGGGTGTTGGCGAGGTCAAGGCGGGAAACGCGGCCTTCTGACTTAAACGAGCAAACATATAGGGATGCCCTTTTCTTTCCGTTCGATAGTTAAGATTGGTGTATCGGCTCATCCTCGACACCAGACGACAGACGATGTGCAACCTCTGACGTCTCGGTGTGTTTATGTCGGGCAAAAGCACCGGTCAAAAGGGGCGTATTTTTGCGTCAGGCGGCGTAAAAATACGCCCTTTAACCTTCGGACTACTTAGCCTTGCCCTATTTTTGCGCCATTTCCGAAAGGTTGCTACACTCCTCAAGGCGGTGAAAAATCTCTGCGCCTTCAAAGGCCTGGCCGTTGGAAACCGCTGGCTTTTGGAATGTGGAGGGGCTTAAACCCCATTCGAAAGCAAAAAGACGACGCTATGAACCACGCGCGTCGCCAGTTGGGATAAGTTCATGCCGTCAATGCGCGTCACCGTGAGCGCTGATCCGCGCTTCCTGGAGGCGATAGATGCCGGGATCCGCGCCCTTGGTGAGGCGGAGGGCACATCTGTCACATATGACGCATTTGCGCTGCTCGCCCTCGAGGCCCTCAAGGGGCGCAGCGCTATTGACGCCCTCCCCACATTGACCAGGTATCAGCCACCCTCACAGAACGGCGGTCTGGAATTCCGCCACCCAGGAGGAACAGAAGCCACGTACCAGGAACTCTTTCACGTCATGAGCCTGTCGATGCCGCGCGGGGTTGAGATCGTGTCCTGGAACCCTGAACAGATATTGACCGCTGCATTAACCCTTTACTCAGAAGGGCTTTCCTCGCGGGGCCGATTAAGACTTGTATGATTTTGGGACACGGCCATCATTTCTTCAGTGGCCTGTAGAAATGAGCCCGTTTCTTTCCGTTTGGGCGCATTTTTTCGCCTTTCGGCACTAGCCAAGCCGCGAGAAATGTCCGACTCTACAACCGTCGCTTTCAGGGGCCGTGCCCTGGGGGGGCTGTCTGCAACTGTTGGGCCACACGCTTATCGTGATGCCCCACTCCTTGCATCGGTCGGGAAGCGACAGTGTGTGGTGAAATGCGTAGGGGGCTGCACCGGATGCCGTGGTCAGCAGAGATCAACCAGGACGACCAGCTAATAAGGCGGTTGAGCTATTATGTTCATTGGCGATCGGCACAGATCGGCCGCGTAAAGGCTGCTGACGTAATGGGCGTGCATAGAGATACTTGTCGTCGATATTCAAATTATAATTTCCTGCAGGGCGAAGAGCCCAGCATATGTATTATTGCTTTGAATAAGCTTCTTCGTTATTTCGGCGACGATCTGGATAAGCTTTTCTTTGCCATCCGTAACTCGAATGACTTTTACGTCTTCCAGCATATCCTCGCCCGGACAAACCTAGTCGCTGACGTTGACAGAGACGGCCTTGCAGACCTGATTGAAACTTCAAAACGCCGAGTTGCTTAGATAAGAAATCGGGCCGCAAATGCGGCCCCTTTTTTTGTCTGATTTGCCCCTCGAATACTCTCGGACATTCGGGCGCTAGTCGCGCCCGCTCAGTGGGCGTCGCCAGTCAAGACGAACCCTCGGCCTTTGGCCGTGGCGACCGACCCGTATCCCCGCCCTTCGCAAGAGCTGCAGGGCGGGTGATCCCCCTCGGGCCGATCGGTCCTGACATTCTCCGCCTTTTACGTGCGGCTTTGCCGCCCGCGCTCAGGATTACGCGCGGGCGTTTCAAAAGGATTCAGGTCAGTGGCTTCGGTCTTTCAGATCGGTGCTGTTTTCAGGGGTTCGCAGCGTCCGGGTGTAAACCAAAAGGGAAAAGAAGATGCAAATGTCTAAGATTACTGCTGTTGCTGAACTGGTTGAGGGCGTCATCGCCCCTCTGAATAAGTGCCACATCGCCCCTGAGAACGTTCGTTCTGATACCGATGTGATTGATGATGCACTGATTGAACTTGCAGATTCCATCTGACGTGACCCCCTGAAACTCCTCCAGGAATAGCTAGAGTCCGCCCCTCGAAAGGACGGACAGAATGAAGCGATCACGGTTCACGGAAGAGCAGATCATCGGAATCTTGCGCGAGCAGGAGGCCGGTGTCCCGGTGGCGGACCTGTGCAGGAAGCACGGGCTGAGCTCGCCGACCTTCTACAAGTGGAAGGCCAAGTATGGCGGCATGGACGTGTCGGAGGCCCGTCGTCTGAAGGCGCTGGAAGACGAGAACGCCAAGCTGAAACGGATGCTGGCGGACTCGATGCTGGACAACGTCGCGCTGAAGGATCTGCTGGGAAAAAAGTGGTGACGCCCGCTGCGCATCGAGAGGCGGCGGCGCACCTGCAGTCGGCCTACGAGATGAGCGAACGGCGGGCCTGCCGGGTGCTGGGCGTTGATCGGACGAGCGTGCGCTATCAGGCGACACGACCGGACGATGGCACCCTGCGCGATCGGCTGAAGGCCCTGGCCCAGGAGCGTCGGCGGTTCGGCTATCGTCGTCTGCACGTGATGCTCCGGCGCGAGGGCCATGCGGTCAACAAGAAGCGGGTCCAGCGGATCTACCGCGAGGAAAAGCTGACGGTGCGTCGGCGCGGCGGGCGCAAACGCGCGATGGGCACAAGGCGGCCGCTGGAGATTCCTCTGGTCGCGAACCAGCGCTGGTCGCTGGACTTCGTGTCCGATCAGATGACCGACGGGCGGCGCTTCCGCATCCTGACGGTGATCGACAACTGCACCCGCGAGTGCCTCGGGCTCGTCGCCGACACCTCGCTGTCAGGGCGACGGGTGGCGCGCGAACTGGACGCCATCATCCTGCGACGCGGGCGCCCCGAGACGATCATCAGCGACAACGGCACGGAATATACGTCCAACGCCATCCTGGCCTGGGCCGACGGCACCGGCGTGGGCTGGCATTACATCGCGCCGGGCAAGCCCCAGCAGAACGGCTTCAACGAGAGCTTCAATGGCCGCCTGCGCGACGAACTGCTGAACGAGACGCTGTTCCGGTCCCTGCCGCACGCCCGTGCCGTGCTCGAAACCTGGCGGCGCGACTACAACGAAACCCGGCCGCACTCGAAGCTGGGATGGCTGACGCCGCAGGCTTACGCAGATGCGCTCAACGGACAGATCGGCCGGTCCGCTGCGCTGGTTGAAGGCTGCGCTGACCGGCCTCTTGCCAACCCCACCAACCCCAGTTCAGATCAGCAAAGGACTCTCGTTATGGCTGGATGAGAAACGGGGGTCACGTCACATCAACTCACGCGTTGGGCTTGTGAACAGACCTGTTGCTTACGAAGTGAATGGAGAATTTTTCATCACTGCAGGGGGCCGTCGCTTCCGTGCGCTGCGCTACCTGAAGGCCAACAAGTCTCTACCCAAGGCCTTTTCGAAAGGCATACCGATCGACCTGCGCTCCCAGAATGATGCTGTTGCGATCTCCTATGCTGAGAACAACATTCGCGAGCCCATGACCCCCGTTCATGAGCTCAAGGGCTTCCGTCTGCTGGCGTCGAAAGGCTACGAGCCCGATGACATTGCGCGGATGACCGGCGCCCGTGAACGCCATGTGACACAGATGCTCCGCCTGACCGAGGTGGCTCCAGTGGTCCTGGACGCCTTTGACCGACAAGAACTCTCCCTCGACGCTTTGCAGGCTTTGCCGCCTCGACCGATCAGACTAGACAGATTGAGGTCCTGGAAGCGGGTTGCACAAACGCGCGGGCTATTCGCGCTGCGCTTACGGATGACACCATTCGTCTGACGGACTATCGCGTAAGGTTCGTCGGCTTTGAAAGCTATAAAGAGGCGGGCGGGCGATACACTCGTGACCTTTTTGAGGATGCAACCTACCTTCTGGATACCGCTATAGTAGACCGTCTTTACGACGAACGTCTTGCGACCATTGTTGCCTCTTACACGGCAATGGGTTGGTCTGAGGTCCGCACTGATTGTTTTGGGGCGGTTCCTTCGGGGTATCGTCGGATCTATCCGACGACCCGCGAAATGACTGCAGCTGAGCAGGAACGCTACGACGCTGCAATGTCGTTGATTGGGGCGTCTGAGGACGAGGATGCGCCCGAGGTCATCCAGGCCTACGCCGTCATTGACGAGATCGAGGCCAGCTTGTCATGCTTCACGCCAGAACAAATGGCGGATGGCGTTGCTGTCGTTCGGGTCCTCCATGGCGCACCAGAGGTTACCTTCGCCTCCCCTATCCCCGCCGTTGCCGATGATGAAGGCGGCCCGGCTGTCTCTACCAATACGACCCAGCCAAAGGCCGTGTCGGCCCTTTGGTCACGCTGGCCATGAACGGATGACCAGGATCGCAACGACTGCGGTTCGGAATGGCCTGGCGGTTGATCCTGCAGCTGCATTGGATTGCCTTGTGGCTCACTCCGCCTTCTGCTGCTTGCGTACATCGCCCTACAGCAGTGAAAGCGCCCTTCCCGTTCAGCGTCAGGTCAACATCGAGTGCGAGGGCGTGTCTCTCAAGAGCGATCGCGCCTACGAGGATACCTACGCCCGTTGGGACGAGATTCTGCCTGACACCCTGCCCGAGGTGTTCACCTTTGTGCAGGGCCTATCCCAGGACGACAAGCTGGCCCTTCTGGCGCTCTGCACATCGCTTCAGGTCCAGGCTGTTGAACCGCGAGCAGACAATAGGCGTGTTGGTGCATGGTCGCAGTTGAACCTCATGGCACAGCGGATTTCGCTGAATGTCAGTGAGCAATGGGTGCCGGAAGAAGACTTCCTGTCAAACAGCGGCAAGGCGAACCTGATTGAGGTTGTTCGTTCGGTCGGCTCCGATCCGACGCCCTATGCCAAGGAAAAGAAGGGCGCTCTTGTTGAAATCGTCGCCCGGCTCGTCAAGACGAAGAATTGGGTTCCTCCTATGCTGGCAGCTCTCGGTCGAACCGAGGAAGAGCCTGCTGCATGATCTGATTGGGGCGACGTCAAGTCGCCCCAGTCCACCAGGTTGCATCTGCTCGGTTATCCGGGCCACCTCGGGGCAGCTCCAAGCTGCCCTTTTTTTCTTGCCTCCGACAGGGGTTTGTCCCATCAAGGCGATACCCCTTCCCATCTAGCCTCCCAACTGGAGGCTTTATGCCGAGATTTAAGGCGCGGCGATGGTCCGCGCACATTCCTTCCCTACTCGCAGCGGCCGCTTCCCTGACGCAGATCAGTGCTGTGCAGCATGGCATGTTCGTTCGTGAGGCTTTCGACGCCGCCTCCGACTACGCCTACGCAGATCCGCTCACCGATCCGACGACAACATTCGCCCTGCTGGCCGTCGATCCGTTGGTTCGCGCCGGCAAGGCCGAAGGCGAGGCCATCAGGCTCAGGAACGCTGATGCGAGGAATATCCAGGCTGTCCAGGTCGAGAGCCTTTCCCCCCTGGTGTCCAGCCGGGTATCGCGAGCCCTTCTGATCCTTGATGGTGAAACCAGAAAGGTCCAACCTTCCCGACAATCTGCCTATGCCTTGGCCGCTTCTAGGATTATGCGGCCTTCGTCACCCGGCCGCCGACGCACCCACCCCTCCCCCGTTGTCGCATCGGCCATCGAGCACGCGGCTCGAAAGACCGGAATATCGTCGGGCTATTTGCTGCGCGCTGCGCGTCGTGAATCTTCCTTTGACCCACTGGCGAGGGCTCGGACGAGCAGCGCCTTGGGCCTATATCAGTTTTTGGACGACACCTGGCTCACAACCCTGCACCGTCATGGAGCTCGGCACGGGTATGCTGGCTATGCCTCCATGATCTCGCTCGGACGCGATGGATCCCCTCGGGTCAACGACGCCAATGCACGTTTTGAAATCCTCTCCGCTCGCAAGGACCCTGTTCTATCGGCTTTGATGGGCGCCGAGTTCACTCGAGACAATCGCGACCGTCTCATGGGTTTTCTCGGTCGGGCGCCGAATGACGGCGAGCTCTATGTGGCGCATTTCATGGGCGCTGACGGCGCCATTCGCCTCTACTCGGCCAGTCGCCAGCGGCCAAACGCAATCGCAGCCGATCTATTTCCTCGTGCTGCAGCTGCAAATAAGAGCATCTTCTACGACGGGTTCGGGCGCCCCAGGAACGTCTATGCCGTAACGGCGATCTTGGAGAGAAAAGGAACGGCTTAGTTTAACCTAATGCCTCATGTCGCGGCCATAAGCGTTTGTATTAGCATAGCATTGAGGTTTCGGGTTTCGGCACTGATGTGGTGATCAAGACCCGCAATGCCCCCCTAAAGGCCTGTCTCTGTCGTTTTTATGCGTCAGAGGGCGTAAAAATACGCCATTTCCTCACTCTACGTTCACCTGTTGCACTTGAAGATGACGGGCAAACGCCTCATAGTAGAGGGGTAAGGAGCCTTGACATGGACGCGTCTTCAAGCGCCAAAAATTATGTCAACGTCAACGTGCCGCTTTCCACGGAAGGTCGGCGCGCCCTACGCTCACGCCATGATGGTTCCTTGACCTCCATCGTGGAACGTCAGGTTCGCGAGGAACTGTCAAAGGGCCACCCTATCGTTCAACGCGCGCCGCGGAAGACACCTCGTGTCTGCCTCTCGCTCGATGCCGACCTGGTCGAACGCCTCAAACATCTATCGAAGGAAATGGACGCCAATCTCACGGATGTGGTGTTCTCCTTGATGCGTGGATCGGCCCAGGCGCAGCGTCCCACACAGCCGGTTTATAACCCCGGAATGCACGCAGCCCTTTGATTTTGCTCAGGTCGTTTGATCCGGCCTGACTCTTCTGCGCGTCTATATGCCAGATAATTAACTGTTGATTAACGGTTTTACCGCGATTTCTAGGCTTGGCGCCTTCCATCGAAGCCCCTCACCGTTCGCGGCCTGAGGGTTTTTTTTGGATCCGTCCGCCACACAGTTTTTATGGCTCACATAAAACGTGTGGAGGCAGGCGCCCGACTCGGATTATCGAGGCGAAACTTGTTCAACTGCAGGAGGATGCAGACAAAGAAAAACCGCCGACCCATAGGAGCCGGCGGGGGATTACAAGGTCAGCCAACGAGTGGGCAAACCACCAAGTTCAAATGTCCTGACCCTTATGCAATCCCCCAAGCCGAACGTCAACAAAAAACGCTCTTCGGTGCGACGGCGAAGCTTTGCCTGAAATCCTCTCCTTAGGGGGAGATTATGCAGCCACAATCGACACAAGGAACGACAGGCCTTCGGTTAATAACCCCAGGCTTGCGGACTGCTGAGAAATGGGCCGACCTCTGGTGCGGACTTCCCGATGGAGCATCGAAATCTCAGCTTCTACAATTGCTTGAGGACATTCCGGCTTCTCGCTTCGGTGTACCTGTTAAGGCGTGGCAGTTTTTGCACCGCCTAGTGAAGCGTCAGCCCCAGGCTTGTTTCCTGACTCAGTCTGAGCTTCACGGCCGGGATCTGACGACGGCGGGGCTCGCACTTATCTCGACCTGGTCGGATGATGTGCTTGGCGAAGATCTCGACAGGTCATCAAGATCCCTCGCCCGCTACCGTAGCGACCTGGCCGCAGCTGGTCTCATAGCCTTTCGAGATTCACCGGATCGCTCGCGAGCTTTCTTCGGTAAGGATCGTGACGCCCCAGACGACGCTTACGGGGTTGATCTCAAGCCCTTAGTCGCAAGGTATTCAGAGCTTTGCGCCATTCGTGACGGCCTGCGTCAGGTCAAATCGGAGTCCGTCGGCATACGCCGTTCGCTTTCCAGGGCGCGCAATCGGTTGCGCGAGCTGAAGGCGCTCATGATTGAACCCTCTGACCATCTGATTGCGGACCAGGCGCTCAAGGTTGTCGAGGCTGTGCGCCGCCGCAAAGACATTGATGCGGTGCAGCTGGGCCTTCAGCACGCGAATGAAGCTGTTGCCTCCCTCGAGGCCTCGTTTGATCGGATGATGAACGACGTTTTGTTGGAGCCAGATGTGTCGGGGGCGCCTGACAGTCTGGACACCCAATTACCACCTAGTCTCCGACCTGAATCTATAAGTGAAGAAGGGCTTGGCGAGGAAGGTACTTGGTTTAGGGCCCCTGCCCTCACGTCTAACGACACCGATGCGTCAACACCGATCAGTGTTAAGACCGTCGAAAACGGCTCTTTGGCTTCCTATGTTCACCAGGACGACATTGTATCCGACGATGTGGCGAACGAGGGCCGCATTCTATTCGAATTTACTCTCGATGCCTCTGCGCCGCCACGACAGCCTGTCCAGCGCGTCACCTGCCCTGAGCTTTCGGCTGTGATCAGGCTTCTTCCAAAACTGATGGATCGACTTGGTTATAGTTTCTACCGCGACCCCCGGTTCAGGGACGATGAAAGTCTAGTTTTGGCCTATGGTCAGGCGGCGGGCCATCGTATTGGTTTAGATCAATCGGCCATAAGACGATATTCTAGCAAGCACGGTATACGGTTCGCAATTGCGGCCCTTTTGACTGAGGGAACTCAAAGTGTCGAGAACCCCAAATCTTATCTTGAAGGAATTCTTTACAAGTTGGGCTCAGGATGGATGAAGGTTGACCTTGCAATGAGCTGGGGCCGTTTAACGCGACACTATTTGACGGGCTCCCCTCCCCCGCCGCCGCGCTACCGATAGGATCGAAAATGGTGTCTTTTCCGTGTGCGTCTTCCCCTATTGAGGCTATCGGCCTTGACCTCCCTGTGTTCCGGACTGTCTCTGACGCTTCTCGGGTTGCCGGGAGACCCGTTTTTTTCGCCGCAGAGCCCCTTCCCGAGACATTTGCGACCCTGGACACCCTAGATGACCTGTTCGGGCCTCTGTTTGCGTCCGGTCGCGCTTTCCGCCAACCTGTAGCCCAGGGCTGGGTCGTAGGTGTTCGGTTCTGGCGGCCTGAGTGATTGTCTGCACTAGCTGCACTAGTGCAGACGGATAGACCGTTCCGTCCGTCGTCGTCGTCCCTCCCGTATTCGCCGGTTTATCCGGCGTCGCCGTATGTTCCGGCTTGTACGTAGGCCCTTGCCGCTCCGGTGCAGCCGTTACCGCCGTGCGTGCCGGTTTGTCCGGTTCGTCCGGTGTTGCCGCATCTGCCGTGAGAGCCGCTCAAGCCGTCTTTTCCGTATGATCCGGCTTGTACTTTGCAGCCGTCGCCTACGGTGCGTGTTGCTGCACTAGACAAACCGGACGTGCCGGATTACACGTTGTCACTAGGTTAGACGGAATGGCTAGTGTCGCCGTGTCAGACGGCATGACCGTATGGGCCGTTCTCGCCGTCAGATACGGAGAGGCAAGTGTTCAATATCACCATCGCCAACAACAAAGGCGGAAGCGGCAAAACAACGACCGCCAACCTGCTTGGAAGCGAAATCTATGCTTCTGGCGGGAGCATCATCATTCTTGAGGGCGACCCAAACCGCCCACATGCGCGTTGGGCTGAGAAACGCGGTTTCCCTGTGATCGAGGGGCCGAAGACAAGCATTTCCAACACTGAAGAAGCTTCTCTCGCCATTGCAGACGCAATGAACGGAAATCGGCTCTTAGTCATCACAACCGACGGCGATGAGGGATCAGTTCTCGACTGGATCGAGGCTGCAGCTGAGCATTGCCAGTTCCTGATATGTGACCCTGAAGGATCGCCTAACCAGTGGCTTCAGCTGGCCGTGTCCCAAGCAGACATGGTTCTTATCCCATTCGCGCCGACCACACTCGATGCGGACCAGGTGCAGGCTACGATTAAGTCTCTGAAGCAGACCGAGCGAATGTCAGGACGCAAGATCGACTATCGCGTCATGCTCACCAAGGCGAGCAATGGAGCGGTGCGAACCCGCGATGAAAATGAGCTCAGAGACGCTCTCACCAAAAACAACACGCCGATGTTGACCGTCGCCCTGGCGGATCGACCGGCATTCCGGGGCGTCTTCAAACATAACAAGATGCTGAGCGAGCTGGACGAGGCCGACGCGGGAGGGCTTCAGCGCGCGCGGGAAAACTCGAAGGCGTTCGCGGCCGAGGTGATCGGCATCCTTAAAACTAAAGCCCAGCAGGTTGCAGCATGAGCTTCAATCAATTCGACAATCTTGATGAAGATCCCTTGGATCTCAGTTTCGCCGCTCCTCAGCCGAGGAAGATCGACAAGACTGCGGCCCAGGCCGCGGCGGAGTTGTCCGAGCAGAAGGGATATCATTCTCGCCGAGGGCCCGCTGCACGCCAGGAGGTCCCTCAATCGCAACCCACGCCGGAAACTCCTAAACCGCCCCGGAACCAGGGAAGGGTCAAGATCTCCGACCTGCTGGGCGAGGAAGGGAAGATTGACGGGCTGAAGGCCCAGCTGAACTTCATCGCGCCTGCGGATCTGATCTCGCGCTTTGCGCAGACGTTGCGCAATCGTGGCGAGCCGTCACGCTGGCAACTTCTGGAAAAGAGCCTCGACGCCCTGGACCGGGAAGGGGAGGGCGCTGAAGCTTCCGGTGACCAACTGCAGCTGTCGCCAGACATGGCGATTGCCCTTGCACACGTCATCAAGCGCATCAGCGCTGAAGGCTTGGCGCCTTTCGCAGCCGACACGGCCGAAGCCGATCTCGCATATGACGCACTGTTGGCGGTGCGGCGCTACTTGGAAGAGGGGGGCGTTCATGTCCGATGAACGTGATTCAGTGCCGCCGACTTTGTTCAGTGCCGCCGACCCTTACGAGATCACGGATGCCATTCGGCTCACGCTTGCTGATCACCTTCAGACCCACCTTGAGGGGAAGCCGGAAATCAGTCTTCGCGAGTTCGTTCAGGAGGGGCCACGCGGAGAGCCAAGCCACGCCTTCGGTCTGGTCCTGGGAGGAGTGTTCTATACCGTCGAGCTGACACGCGGGCGGCGCCAGACCGGAGTTGAGCCCGATCTATAGGCCACGCGGCCGGTGACGGTTGTAGCGGTCCATTCGAGACTGCATCTCGCGGAAGGCCTGCTGGCACGACCGCCCGCTTTGGCGCCCTAGACCCATCCCTGCGCCTTCTCGCCGGATCCGCCACGCCGAAGGCTCAGACCATGCCCCTGACCACAAGCCAAGCCCTGCGTTGCAGGCTTGGCGGCCAGCATTAACGTACTGCGGGACATAGAAGGGGACGGCATAGCCCCGGCTCACAAGCCAGTCTGCTATGTCGATGCCTCGGACCGTACATCTGGCGACCGCTCGCGGCGCGTAAAGCCCAAGCTGGCCTTCGTTCCAATCTCGATACTCGCAGCGGACAACCGAGCGGCCTATCAGCGTTCGAAGATGCTGGCTCACGTCGCGACCGCATTGGAAGGCCTGTCGATCCTTTAGGCAGACCTGGTCGTACTCTGGCCCGTCGACGCCCCAGAGACGAATGTTGTTTCCCCTGATGCGAAGACCATCCGCATCAATGACCGTCGCACGACCCTCATAGACATCCTGGATCCTCGTTTCCGCACTGGCGGCGCCCGGCGCCAGCGCCAGCGCCAGGACGGCATGAACCAGGCCGGTTCGGACGATCAGCTTTCTCATATCGGCGCCACGGGCTCAGAAGACAGGCGGCGGCGAACCGCCGCCAGGATGGTGACGTTGTCGATCTCTCCCAATGGCGGGGGAGGGGAGGCGCAGCGCGTCCCGAACTCTCGGACAATGCGGCGCCGCAAGCCGTCCTCGCCTAGAACACCCTGGCCGCGTCGATAGACGTCCTGGGTCGTGGACGTGGACCCGATCTCGGCCGCGATCCTCAGTCGTTCAATCGGCGTAAGGCGAGCCAGCCACGAAAGCGTCTGGCCGACGCTCACCGTTGCCGGCCGACCTATCCCAACACGGCCGCCGCCGACCAGGATCCGAATCCCGAAGGCAAGCGGCGCTGATTTCTTGACGCCGGCAGCGAGCTCCGGCGTCGTGAACACCCAGGCTTCCGTGAATACCTGCGACAGCCTGAACGCGCTCTCGCTGAAACAATCCAGGTCAAGCCGATTGAGAACCTGGACGTATCCGATAATCCGCCCGTCCTCGATCGCGACCAGATCCAGCAGCCCGCCCCATTCATCGCCATCTGGTTCGAAGAACCCGGCTTCGGGCTGTTCTGATTTCAGAAGACGCACCAGGTCATCATGCTTCATCAGATGCCCCCCGTAGCGACAAGATGACGATCCAGAACCGCAGCAATGCGACGAGCTGCAGTCCTGGGCTTCAGTTGATACGCAGTCCCGCAAGGCAAGAAGCCGTAGGCGCGAACCCCTTCGGTTCCTGTCGTGACGACGGACTTTTTCTCGAAACCGAGGATCCGTTCGCTCTTGGACAGCGACCACAACAAGCCGCCGTCAGCCTTCAGGAGACAGGCCGGGGGAACCGCCGCCCGCGCTGCTTCTCCCGCCCACTTTTCAATGAAAACTCGTGCGGCCATCACACGTTCGGGCGGGCCGCCGTCGCTCGCACATTCGAGGACGAGCTGCAGCCCCTCCATCGACCAGGCCGAAAGCGCCATGTCACCTTTTCTGCAGGCCAATGCCAACGCTACTCTCCTTGCCTGTAGTTGCCCGCTGCTTTTCGGGCGGTGTTTCCTCGCGAGAAGGCACGACGCGCGCCCTCCGCAACGGCTGAAGCCGTCCTGCACTGCGTTTCGGCCCTACGGGTGCGGCGAACGCTTCGCCGCCGTGCCGGCGCTCTCGGAACGCCCCGCGACGGTCGCGGGCGACAGGCGAGAGAAATATGGCCGACAAGGTTTCCCCAGAGGCGCGCGTGACCGCGCAGATCCTCGAGCATCTCGAAAACGGCGTGCGCCCGTGGGTCCAGCCGTGGGCCGGGGGCTCCAGCGATATGCCGATCCGATCCAACGGCGAGGCGTATCGTGGCGTCAACGTCCTGCTGCTCTGGATGAGCGGCGCCGCTAGCAGCTTTACGTCCAACCGCTGGATGACCTACCAGCAAGCCAAGGCCCTCGGCGGCCAGGTGCGCGGCGGCCAGACCGGCACCTACATCGTCAAATACGGACAGACCGTCATCGAGGCCGATCAGTCGAGGCCAGATGACGACAGCCAGAAGCGCACACGCGGATGGCTGCGCGGCTACACCGTCTTCAACACGGACCAGATCGACAACCTGCCCGGAGAATTCTACCCGCTGGCCAGCACCCACGAGGGCGTGCCCGGCGTCGATTGGAACGAACGTCTTGAACAGGATCTCGCACGGACCGGCGCCGACATTTCCTGGTCTGGCGCTTCCGCCTATTACGCGCCCGCACAGGACCACATTCGAATGCCCGACCGCCACCTCTTCGCTGACGCGGAGCAGGCCTACAGCACCCTGTGCCATGAACTCGTGCATTGGACCGGCGCGGCCCATCGCCTGAAGCGTGACTTCGGCAATGACCGGGCCGCCTACGCGCGTGAGGAGCTCGTGGCGGAAATGGGCGCGGCCTTCCTCGGAAGCCGCTTGGGTTTCCGCCCCGATCACATCGAAGATCACGCGGCCTACCTCAGCCATTGGATCAAGGTTCTTCGCGCTGACAGCCGCGCCATCCTGCAGGCAGCTTCGAAGGCGCAGGCGGCAACCGACTACATCCTTGGCCTCGTGGGCGGCCAACACACGGTAAACCGGCTCGCCGCATAGCCTCGGGGTCTCAGGCGCCGCCTTGACAGTCGGCGCCTTTGCGCCTCGCCTCATGCTTCGATCTCGTGCGTGAACAACCAGCCACGCACCTTAAGCGTCTCGCCTGTGTCCAGGCAGACCGCTTCAAAGGTGCTGTCCAGATCCGCTGAAGGCGAAAAGGCCAGGTCGAGCGAGTAGGGGCCTGCGTCGAAGTGACCCCGGCTTGTCAGGCCTCGCCCTCTGGCCTCGGCCAGCCAATCCACGTCGGCCTGCGCCATGGCAACCGTCGTCATATCGTCGCTCCCTGGGCTTCGCCGTGCGCGACGGCGCCGGTTGCGGACATGCCATCAGGCCTCCCACGCAGAATCCCGCTCATGCGGTCTTCTGCCGGGGCCACCCCTTGGGCCGGGATCGGCATCGACATGGATCCAGGTCGAGACGCGAGCGCCTCTCGCGAAATCACCGTCTGCGGCCGCAAAGAAAAACGGATCTTCTCGCCCGCGAAAAACCCCATCAGGTCGTCGCCTGAGATGATTTTCACGACACCGTATTGCCGCTTCACCACGTTGAGTTCTGCCGGTGTCCGTCCGGTATGAATGAACAGACCTTTGGCGTTGTGTTCTCGACATACGAGGTCGAAATCATAGACGTGATCCGTCTTGATATGTCCCGAGTAACGTTTGCACTGAACGAGCCAGAGCTCTTCGTTCAGAATGAAACGTCCATCAATGCCGCCGTCTCCTGAATAGGAGGTTCCGCGCATGATCTTGACCTTGCGTCGGTCAAGTTCGCTTAGGCAGATGTCTTCGAAGCGGTAGGGATCGACTTTTCGAAGCCAGTTGAAAACCCGTCCGGGGTTCTGCCTTGGCCCGATTTCTCGGATCTTGGAAAGGTCTTTGTACGACCGTTTTTGATTCCAGAGGTGGCGTCGCTGGGAACGGGTGGCTTTCGCTCGGCGCAGAAGTCGCCAGGCCAAAAGCCCGCCTGCAGATACCGCTACGATACCTGCGATATTCTCTAAACCAATTTCGAGAACTGGATTGAGTGAGATGATAGTCATGAAAGCACCTGTGTGGGGTAATCACGGGTGCGATCGGTCTTGCCTGTGCCGTTGAAATGGCACGGTAAAGCTCGCTTGTCGAGTGGCTAGAAAGGAAAGAGGGTGGGCGTCTCCCCCGCAAGCGGGGGGCGGGCTCTATTCTCCGCTGCGCTACGAACCGAACCTCGCAAGCGAGTTTCGTCCCATTCGGGTGACGATCCCTGACGCGGGTTCAGCGTGGGCGGTGATGGCACGATCTGGACAGGCCCATATCCTTCGTAAGGCCTACTTTTTTCCTCACGAAAGAACCGAGGACCTGGCGCAAAAGGGGGGAAGCCCCCCCTTAATGCACCTCCTCGACTGCCTGGATGATCCGGTCGAACCGGAGAAGGCGCCGGTCTTCAGGCTTGGTTTCCGCCCACTCACCCCAGGCCTCAATACGGGCCTTCAGGCTGAGTGCATTCCACTCTTCGGCCTGTTTCACCGCCTCGGTCATCAACTGCTCGATGACGACCTGCATATGGTTGGCTTCAGCCTGTTTCACGCTCTGGTTCATGTTCTTCAGCTCCAATGAAACCGCCCCGGCGGCGGCAATGGAGCTTCGAGACACGGCAGGGTTCCCGGCAGTCACCGGAGAGCGCGGCCCAGCCGTGCTCGGAGGGAAACGGCGCAGCCGTTGACTTCCGGGATGCCGTGGCACGATGCGAACATGACGCGCACAGGGCCTGTGGCCGCGACTAGCGGCCACCCCTACCGACGGAGCCCGCCGCGCGGGCGGAGACGGCACGGTGTCAAGGATCATCGACCCTGTTGGCCGGGACGGGCGGAACGCCCGTCATAACGCACGGCGCACCCCCAATCTCGCTGCGTTGGAGGCCTCTTCCCGGACGTTCACGCTCACCTTCAACGATCGGTCGTCGCCTGGCGCCGACTGTCGCCATTCGCACAGCCTGGTTGCGATCTAGGGACGCGGACCCGGTTTGTTGACCTGGGCGGGGCAGGGCGTGAAAGCGTCATCACAGTTCAGCGCTGAGATCTTCTTCGGCTTCGGGGAACAATCGTCCTTTCGAGAAATCACCGTCGTTGGATGCGTTCAAAGACAGACCCGTTTGCAAATTAGCGGGGGGACACCCGTTTGACTGCGGAACAACCGCGATTGATCACGATGAACCTGGGCATGGCCGTCGCTTCCCCGAAATCGACCCTTGCAGGGCGAGGGAGGTCAGACACTCCGGCTTCCGCGCTGCGCTTGTGCAGCCGGTTTCTTCCCCTCCCTCGGATTTCGGTCAGCGCCTTATGGCCACGCCCTAAGCGGTCTCGTGATCGCGGCAAGTCCGCGAGCCGGCCGGGATGACCCGGTCGGTCTGCAAAAAGGGTTAGTCTGATGAACAAGGTCCAACTGATCGGTAATCTGGTTAAAGATCCTGAGTTCCGCGAAATGTCGAACGACAAGCGCGTGGCCTCGATCCGCCTCTGCACTGAGACCCGCCGCAAGGGCAAGAAGTACACCGAGTTCCACAATATCTCGATCTACAATCAAGGTCTGGTTGGTCTGATCGAGAAATACAGCGGCAAGGGCGACAAGATCTACATTGAAGGCTCGCTGCGGAACACGAGCTGGGAAGTCGACGGCCAAACCCGCTACGGATACGAGATCGCGGTCGGCCAGAATGACCAGCTGGAGTTCCTCGGCTCTCCCCGCCGCCAGCAGGAGCCCGATCACGATCAGAACGACGACATCCCGTACTGACCTGACGGCCAGGCCCCCCGGAAACGGGGGGCCTTTTGCTGTTTGAACCACAGCACCGGAGGCGGTCATGAGACAGCATTTGAACGGCTACATTCCCCCTTGGGAAGACGACGGCAAGGACCATTGGCCAGTCGAAGGCGAGGGCGGGCAATGATCGCAGCCGGTTTCCTCGTCGTGGCGGCTGGCTTCGCTGTCATCGCCATCCTCCGCACCGTGCAGACATTCACGCATCGTCTGCCCTGGACGAGCTACATCGACCAGATCGTGTCGTCCGGCGCGGCAGCGGTCTTCACGTCCTTGATGGCGTGGTGTGTCGGATGACGGAGGCGTCGATGTTCATCAACTACTACGAATGCCCTTGCGGCACCGCGTGGGAGGATCGGCATTCGTCCACGGTTGACGATGACTGCCCCAGCTGCGGCACAAGCTGCTCGCCGGATGAAAGCGACGACGCGGACCCCGAATAGGGGCCGCGTCTTTTCGCCGTTTCACCGGCTCGGTTTTCAGTGATCCGCCGAAGGGCTTTGCCCTGCGGCGACGGCGGCGTCTATGTTGACCGCTTGATTGCAGGGATGTCGCATATGACGGATTCGATTGTTCAGGAGAACAATCGCCGCCTTGGGCGGCGCCTGTTTTCCCTACGTACTCGCGCTCTGCAGAAGACCCAGCTTGAAATGGCTGAAGTCCTAAGGATCGCCCCCCGGACCTACCAGAACTATGAACGGGGTGAACGTGAGATCGCTTCATCAACCGTCAGAGATCTCCACCAACATTTCGCAGTCGATCCCATCTGGTTGCTTCAAGGAGAGGACGACACCCCTGTTTTCAGGCGTGGCGAACAGACGATCGCCTTATTCGTGGCTGCGATCCTGCTCTTGGAAGAAAGAATTCTTATATCTGGCGTAACCGTCACACCCGCAAAAAAGGCCGATCTGATCGAGCTTGTTTGTCGTCATCACGCGACAAAGGACGTTTTAGATGTTCAGTTCATCGACCGGATTGTCGCAATCGCGGCGGTCTGATCGTACCGCTCATTTGCCGTGTTTCTGAATCAGCGGCCTTGCACTAGCTGCGGCAAGGCTTCTGCGCCTATCAATGCCTTGTCTGGTTTTTCCCCCTTTCTCCAGACCGGCGATGACAGCGTCGCACTCCTGCTGTTGCGAAGGCCCCGGTTCCTGCTTGCCGGGGCCTTTTGCATTTCTGGTTGTTTCCTGGCTGATCGTCCAAGTTTGCCGCAAGGTCTCCGCCGGTTATCCCGTCAACGGCTAAAGCCGTTCCCCTCCCGACGCTCACGCTCTGGTCGGTGACGGGCCGGCACCTCGCGCCAAGCCTTTTCCATCAGCCCTTCAGGCAAATGGAGATACACATGGCGAACACAGTTCATTCCGAAGAGATTTACGGCCTCAACTACAAAGCCGCCTTCGTCCCCGCGGAGCGGGGTCGCGACTGGGGCTATGTCTGGGGTCAGTGCCGCAACGGATATATGCCCGGTCTGCCGACTGACTTCGACGCTCTGGTGAAGGTCGCGGGCGTCCACGCACGCGAATATGACCGCGCAATCCTCTACGCCGATCCCGACATGATGCTGGCCGCGATGGCAGGCTTTAAGGCCTGCGTCATTCAGGCAAACGGCGGAGATCCGTTCGCCTCCGAGGACGGTCCTTCGGCTCCAGGGCCTCGGATCCGCGCAGCGCTGCGGGCAAAGCCGGGCGAGGTTCCCCATTGGGGCCAGACGGGCGAGTTTCTCGTAGAGCACAACGGCATCAAGGCGGTCGTTTGCTACTCTGGCCTCGAATCCTTCATGGGGGCCAGCCTACACGCAGCGACCAAGACAGGGCCGTTCGTCTCCGAGACAGGCTACCGTTCCCTGAGTGGCGTTCAGCCGATCTACGGCACCTCGCTAGATGAAGCCGCTGCAGAGTGGATCGACGCTCTGCTCCACAAGCAACCGGCCGTCTTCATCAACGCCAAGCACAGGAAAGACCCGACCGAGGAGTTCCCCTGGTTGAGCCCCGCCGACATGGCGGCCCCAGAGGTGTTCCAGGACAAGGGCGGACAAATGGCCTTCCTGTTCTAGGCCGTCCCTGCCTTCCTCGATCAACGGCCTGCCCAGCGTGCGCGGGCCGTTCTTCGGGCGGCAAGGGACGCTCCGCTTAAACCCTTGCCTCCCGTCACTGGCCCGCGTGGCGCGGTCGGGCCGCCGATCCACGGCGGTTCAGGAGCTTCATCATGACCCTTCTAACTCTTCCCGGCCTCTGCTCTCCCGAGATCGTCAAGGCGAGGCTCACAGGCTTGAGCGTCTCCAACGCCTTCATGACCGTCGCCCGTCATCTCTTCGACGTGGTGCAGTTGATCCAGACCGATGCAGATGGTGCTCACGACCAGGCGCAGCGGAAGGATCCGCGCTTTGGCCCCGCAATCCTGATCAGTTGCGCCCTGACGCTCAACATCAGCGATGACGCGCGCCGTCGCGCCTGGCGTCAAATGTCGAACCTGACATTCCTCCTCAAGACACACGGATCTGGCGAAAGCGCAGGCCTCGTCGCCCAGGCCGCTTTGAAACTCGCGCGTGCCGTCCAGGTCCTCGACCGTTCGGCGCTGGCGGAGGTCATCGACCAGCTGGCGGACGCCGCTTCGCTTCGCGCCGCCCAGCTTCAGGTGAACCCCGGCGCCTACACAGCCGGTCTGCAGCTCTCGTTGTTGCGTCACCTCAACGCATGAGGCCGCCGCATATTGCGAAATCGCAATTCTGCGGTAGCGTCCTAGACGAAAGCCTCTGTCTCAGTCTCAACTTGCGTGAGATTGAGACGGGGGCTTTTTTCATGATCGGCTATGCACGCTCTGACGATCCACGGATGATCGCCGAACAGACTCGACGGCTCCAGTCAGCAGGCGCCAGTCACATCCTCGCTGAAGAACGCCGCATCGGGGCCGCTCTGACCCCGATCCTTGATGCCGCGCTGCAGGGCCTCGCCCCCGGCGACACCCTGGCGATCGTTTCCCTCTCCGCTATCGGCGCAGATCTTCGCGACGTGTTCGCGGTCATCGCCCAGGTCGACCAGATCGGCGCGCGGCTCGTCGTCCTCGATCAGGACGTGAACAGTCACACGCCTCTGTCGCTGGCCCAGGCCGCCCGCATCTTCGGCGCCGCCCTCAGCGCCGAAAACAGATCCGTTCCCTTCCACGAGACAACCGAATGGGAGCAGACCAAGGTCGCCCTTCGCGAAAGGAAGATCTCGGCCAACGAAGCGGCGGCTCGGCATGGCGTCAGTCGCGCGACCGTCTATCGCTATCTCGGCTAGGCCAGCTCTTCTCCCGGCGCGTCGCCGCACAGATCACGCCCAGCAGGGGAGGGCGCTTCTCGGCCGCAACGGCTGCGCCGTCTTCCACTGCGTTCCAGCCCTGCGGGTGCGTTCTCGGCAATCCCTCCCTGATTGGCGCGGTCGCGGCGAGCCGCGACTGAAAAGGGAGAACTGAAATGGCTCAGGCCAGCATGAACTATGACGAAAAACTGCGGCTCTTCGGATGCTGCACCGACCTCGCTCCCCCCGATTGGAGCGACTTCACCCACCTCTTCCTTTCGGCGGTTTGCGAAACCGACGAAGGCTGCACGTCCGGCCAGACCCTCGGAAATGCGCAGTTCTTCTCAGTCTATGGCGTGAACCTGTACGGCGAGGTCGAAGTCATCACCGACACGCCTGATGGCGCCACCCTCACCGAGGCCTGGGACCTGGCCAACGATCTCGGCAGCATTTCTGGCCTGCGCGTCGATCTCTGCAGCGTCCTGCAGGGAGCCCTCGCATGAGCAGCATCGCTGAAGCCACGACCAAGCTTCTCAACGTCTCGACTGCGCATATCTCACAGGCGACCTGTGATGCGGCGATGGCCAAACAGATCCCTTGGGCGACGACTATTCCCGCCGTCCACGGCTTCTTCGTCTATTGCCACGAGGAGCGCGAAGAGGGCGGCTTCGATGACCTCTGGCGCGTCCTTCAGCTCGCGGTGAAGCACGGCTTCCACTACGTGCTGTTCGACTCCGACGCCGACGGTCTAGATCCGGTCGAATCTGGGTTGCCTTACAACGAGTGGTGACCCCAGGTCCGCGCGGCGGTGGCGTACAAGCCATCGTCGCGCGGGCTCCTCGATGTCAACGGCGAGCCGTTTCCCCGCCAAGGCGGGTGACACCATCGCACCCCGCGCAGATGGGCTTTACCGCCAGCCGCCTCGGTTCGCGGACCAAAGCAGGGACACCATGATCGAGTATTTCCAACTGATCGCACAGATCGCCAATCTTGAAACAGGCGAAGAGCAGGACGGCCACGCTTCAGGCGCCGATGCTATCGCCATTCTGGACGGCCTAATCACTCAGGCCCGCGCCCAGGTGGCGCGCACGGCCACGGCTGACGCGATCGACAATGTCGGTCTGGCACTGATCAAATCCATGTCCGGACTGATCGAAGAGGCGATTGACTCCCACATCTACTGCCCCAGCGAAAAGATACCCGATGATTGCCAGTATCAGGCAAGCGTCGTCAGCGCTGAGGCCTATCTCACGGCGGCCGGGAACAGCGCTTCCGCCAGCTGATGGAACCTCGCCCGGAGCGGTCATGCTGTGGCCGCTCCGGGCTTGGCGACCCGCGATGACCTGGCGGCCTCGCAGTCGCTTGCGCCTGTCGCTCATGGCCAGGTGCGACGCCGACCGCAGCGCCCAGCGCGCGCGGTGACCCGGCGACTGCAGGGCAGGGGACCGCAGCGCTCAATCTCACCGTCCTGGCCTTCGGCCTCGGCCGCCTCGCTCGCTCGCGTCATCGAGCAGGATCCGGCGACGGCCTGCCTTCGGCCGCGCCGCCCACCAGGGCGACGTGACGGCCTGCCTACCCGACCAGCTGGGCCCGCTCAGGGCTTGGCGACGCGCGATGGCCTGACGGCCTCGCTGTCGCTTGCGCCTGTCGCTCTTCATCCGGTGCGGCGGGCTGACGGCCTCGCTGCGCGCGTCGCCCCTAAATGGGGGGCGACGACGGCCTGCCCGAATGAGAGGTTAGGCGACGACGATTTCGCATCGTGTCATGGGAGCCCGGAAGTCAACGGCTCCGCCGTTCCCCTCCAATCGCGGCATCGCCACTCTTTCCGGTGACTGCCGAGCGCCACCCATGCCCGAGGCGGCCATCGTCAGTCGCGGTGACTGATGTTTTGGAGGACTGGCCAATTATGCACTTTCAAGCATATGTCAAATCGGGTATAAAGCCACATGACCTGGACGATTGAATTTCACCCTGAGTTCGTACCCGAGTTCGACGATTACTCTGTTCGCGTTCAGGCTGAGATTCTGAAGCTGGCGACTGCTTTGGAAACAACCGGCCCCCGCCTCGGCCGTCCCCATGCGGACACCTTGAGCGGGTCGAAATTGAAGAACCTCAAAGAACTGAGGTTCAAGGAAGGGCGCTCCGAATGGCGGGTCGCTTACATCTTCGACCCGAGCCGCAAAGGCATCCTTCTGTGCGGCGGCAGCAAATCCGGCATGAGCCAGGTGCTGTTTTACGACACCCTCATAGCAACCGCTGAAAAGCGGTATGGAACCCATCTGAAAGGCTACAAATGATGAAAAAGCCCGTTCCCCTTTCTGAAATGATGGCCCGGCAAACGCCCGAGGCTCAGGCGGCGATCCGTGACGGGGCCGAACAGATCGTGCGCGAGTTCACCCTTCGCCAAATCCGCGAGGCCGTGAAGATTTCGCAGCAGCAGCTTGCGACGGCCACAGGATCGACCCAAGCACGGGTTTCGCGCGCCGAAAACGCTGAGAACATGAATATCGAGGCCTTAGCCCGGCATATCGCAGGTCTGGGCGGAAAGCTGCGACTGACCGTCGATTTTCCCGATCGCCCGACTGTAGCGCTAACCCTTAAAGGCAAGGTCGCAAAGGATCACGAGCCCAACGTCCCCACTGGACGGGTGCGGCGTCAGGCCCTTGCCGGTTGAGGGATCGGATGCGGGGCTGCGGCGCCGCAAACCGTCCTCGCCTTCGGCCTCGGCCGCCTCGCTCGCTCGCGTCATCGAGCAGGATCCGGCGACGGCCTGCCTACCCGACCAGCTGGGCCCGCTCCCGGCTTGGCGACGCGCGATGGCCTGACGGCCTCGCTGTCGCTTGCGTCTGTCGCTCTTCATCCGGTGCGGCGGGCTGACGGCCTCGCTGCGCGCGCCGCTCCCCATGGGTCGCGACGACGGCCTGCCCGACTGAGAGAGGGGGCGCCGTCGTTTTCGCATCGTGTCATGGGAGCCTGGCCGTCAACGGCCTGAAGGCCGTTTCCCTCCGACGCCGGCACGGCCGTCGTCTCCGGTGACCGCCAAGCGCCACCCATGCCTCGAAGCTCCATCGCCGGTCGCTGGGACCGGCCTAGAGGAGTTTCGAAATGACCCTGCTGAATGGCCTCACGATCCACAAATATCAGCTGCTTGTGGCCAACAAGAAGTCCTTCATCACCTGGGCGCAGTCCCCGCAGGCCGCCTGCCGCATCGTGGCGGATTTTGAAGGTGTTCCGCTCGCTTGGGTGACAGCCCAACAGGTGGAGGGCTGAACGATGAGCAAGCAACTGTCACTCGCCCTGCGTGAGGCCTCGGCCGTTTTTCAGCCAGCGGATCAGATCGACTGGCCGTCCAGGGCGGTAACCGCCGCGCCTCTGGATCTTGAGTGCCTCAACGATCACGAGGTGCTCTCACGAATGCTGGCCAGCGTCGGGGCCGAAGTGGCGGCCTCTGCCGTGCTCTATGCCTTCCCGACAATCGCGGAGGCCGCGACCTCCTCAAGGGCGGAGTTTGTGGCCCGGACTGGAATAGACCATCACGTCCACGATCTGCTTCAGTTGGCCCATGAGATCGGGGCGCGGGTCTCGCGTTCATCGTTCGATAGGCAAGCCCTGAGCAGCTTCACCGTCGTTCAGGACTACCTACAGGTTCGTATGGGGCATCTCCCTATCGAGCAGTTCCGCGTCCTCTTCCTCGATCGCAAGAACCATCTGATCGAAGACAATCCGATGTGGACCGGGACTGTCGATCATTGCCCCGTGTACCCGCGCGAAATCATTCGTCGGGCTATCGAGCTTGGGTCCAATGCAATCGTAGTCTCCCATAACCATCCGTCGGGCGATTGCACGCCAAGCGAAGCCGATATCAAGATGACGAAGCAGATCATCAAGGCTGCAGCCGTGTTCGACATCAAGGTTCACGACCACATCATTGTCAGCCGTGGAACCTTCTGCAGCTTCAAGGTGAAGGGGCTTATCTAGGGGGCAGTGCCCCCTTTTTGCGCCCTCATGATGCTTGCGGCCTTTGGCCGTGTCTCAGGGCGGCTCTGCCCCCCTCCACGTCAAATCAACCCCGCTGGCGCGAGGCGAGCCTTCCTGCGCAAGGCTCGGATTCTGACGTGTCACCCCCCGCTCTCGGCGAGGGCCAAGGTTTGCAGGCGAGCAGCAAACCCAGGCCTGAAAAGGAAGCCGAAATGAAAATCACCATCGGAACCCGCGTAACCTGCGTGCTTCACTATTTTGGGGAGGGCATCGTCTATGACGCCGCTGGCGTCCCGGCACCGGCCACGGTGCGAGAGCTGGCGGGCGGCGCTGTGACGACAGGCGGAAACGCGCGTTATTCTGTCGTGTTCGCGAATGGCGCCGTGGCTCGGGACGTGTCCGAAGCGGTCATACTTGGCGTTCAATGGTCGATCCGGGAAGGTGTCGCGGACGCCGAGGAAATCGCCGCAGCCTTGGCCAACGCCGCCTGCGTCAAAGCTTCGAAAGCCAGCGCCGAGGAGATGAAGGCCGTTCGGATCGCCGCCGAGGTCGCCGCGCTGAAAGCAGACCCGACGCACAGCAAACTTGTCCAGGGCGAAGACTTCTATTCGGGCAAGCTGGCCGCAAAGAACATCAGGCAAGAACTGAAAGCCGCGTTCCCCGGCGTGAAATTTTCAGTGACGAAGCGCCACTATGGGTCCGTTTCGGTCAAGTGGACCGATGGGCCTACGGTAGATCAGGTCGACGCAATCACTGGAAAGTACAACTACATGACCCGCACGAAGACCTGCACAGCAAACAAGGCTATGGTTTTTGGCGGGGTGGACTACCAAACACCGGGCGCGACTATTCTCCGCGCATCTTCAAAGGGCAATCGACGCGCGGTTTTGAGTAAAAGAACGGCGATCTTGACGGGATCGA
>JANDJZ010001730.1:0-17266 GCA_027943245.1 Acanthamoeba sp. SK_2022b | reverse complement strand
TTTGCGCAACGTTGCACCACACGCGCGCACCTTGGCCCAATGTTTGTACATTGTTAATGAAACGTTTTGTAACTCCGAACCAACGGGATTTTTTATTTTTAATTCGCGTATCATTTTAATTTGTTTGTGTTAAGTGGGATTTAGCACGCACCATCTGCCCCGAAAGTGGTATTCTGTCGCACCGGTGCGACAGAAGGAGGAACTATGGCTCCACCATGGGCTCCCTCCTCTTCGTCAATGTTGGTGTGGGTTAGTGTTGTTTTGTTTTGTCTGTGTTCTACGGCAAGGGCCGACTCCGCAGCTCTCATGCCCACACCAAGACCCCAGCAAGGGCTGGCCCGCTGCAGCCTCAACGACAGTACGCTTCCCAGGCTGGGTCCCCCGCGAAGGGCCTTGAAGGGGCCTTCCCGTTCCACTCAGAAGCGCCGGTGCTCTATTGACGCGCAGGCGACGTGAGGGAGCTGCTCGTGGAGTTCTATCACGCCACCGGCGGGCCGTGGTGGACAAACAGGGGCGCCAATGGCAGCGAGTGGCTCTCCAACGGTTCCCCTACTCAACCATTGATTTGTATTGTTTAATGGTTGTATTGGCTGTTCTGACGTTTGGAAGTCCCCCCCCCCCAAACGTCGGAACTCAAGGCTCTGTCTGCGCTTGGCACGGGATCCAGTGCGTGGGGTTCTCCGCCTACTCCATCGACCTGCCCCACAACAACCTCACGGGCCAGTTGCCGGCGTCGTGGTCGGGCTTCTGCCTCCTCTCCTCGCTCACCCTCCAGCAGAACTGCCTCAGCGGCCCGCTGCCGGCCTTCGCCGCGACTGTCGAGTTCCCTGAGCTGTTGGAGATCGCGCTAAGCGACAACGAATTCACTGGCCACCTGCCCGAGTCTTTGTGTACGCAACTGGCCGTGTGTTTTTGTTCTTTATTTCGCATTTTTTTTAGTGGAAAAAAAAGAATGACCAACGGCATTACTTGCCCGCAGGTACGACCACGCACATGGTTGATCTCCTCCTTGCTCGCAACGCCCTGTCCGGTCCGATCCCCGAGTGTTTCCTTAGCCACATCACGATCGCCACCATCGATCTCTCGGGCAATCGCTTGGAAGGGAGCCTGCCCGCCATGTCGTCCGACAGGCTATGGACGCTGGTACGTCGAAATCACGCACGAGCCCCGTAGAACGGCGGGTTGATGAACTCGTGTGCGAACGCAGAACCTGTCCAACAATCTGCTCTCGGGCGACCTGCCGGTGACGTGGAACATCACAGATCCAAGTTGTCGATCGTGGACGTGAGTGGCAACGTGAAGATGACTGGAACCATCAGCGATGAGATGATCGAGGCCATGCCCAATCTGGCCTTTCTGTCTATTCTCGGTAACTTCTCCTTTCATTCTCAAACAAAACAAAACAAAACAAAACAAAACAAAAACAAAAACAAAAACAAAAACAAAAACAAAACAAAACAAAACAAAAACAAAAACAAAAACAAAAACAAAAACAAAAACAAAAAGTCATAATAAAATAGATAATATAGAATAGAACAGAATGGAACAAACAATTCAAATTAAATCATTCAATGAACAAAGGGAACACGCGCATGTCCGCACGGGAGGGCAACAACATCACATGGCTTGGGCTCAACTTCAAAGAGCTGGGCGCGAGAGACGGTCGCATGTTTGCCTGCCCCGACCCAATCACGCTTCCTCCTTTCAACTTCGAGGTGCTGCCCAGCCTTGGCACGCCCACACAAGCGCGCGCTGAACGAATCGCGGTGCAGGTCATGATGGCGATCGAGTTCTACGGCTACGATCAGTGTCGGTGCTCTCCGGGCTTCGTGGGCGTGCCACCCCACGGCTGCTTGCCGTGTCCGCCACACTTCATCTGCAACTCCACGCAGGGCCACGTACTGACATGGCCGCTGGGCTTCTATCCCGTGTTCAGCGACGGTGCCACTCCCATTGAACTCCTTGCGCATTCATCGCATCCAAGAAGGTAGTGACGGTGTGTGGCTGTATCCACGGAGCACAGGCAAGTGGTTGGCCGCGCTGCCGTGCACCGACTACGGCACCGCCGACATCAGTGTGTGCAATCCCAACGGCGACTGCGCAGTCCGCCTGAACGATCCCACATTGCCCAATGGCTGCGAGCTCTGTGCTCCCGGCACCGATGGTCCGAAGCCTCCCCCTCCCTCTGCAGGTGCCTGGTCTCACCGGCGAACTATGGGATCATGTCTGCGTGTGGCCAACTATAGGGAGGCTGTGCTCTCGGTGCCAATGCCCAGCCCCAGAGGGGGCCTCGCACGGGTGCTTCTTCGCGTCGCGGCGACACTGCGTCCCATGCCGAGATGACGCCACCATCGCCGTCACCACCGCGCTCGCGCTCTTGCTCGCCTGCGTGGTTGTGGCGTGCGTAGGGCCGTGCGTGTGGCCCCGACGCCCGTTCTTTGTCGGCCTTGGCCGTGCTGCGCATGAAGTGGGCGCCGGCGGCGCGCTTAAGGTGGCGCTCGTCTTCGCGCAGACGACGGCGACCATCAACTCGGGGTGGCCAGAGTGGGTGCAGGCCGGCGGCATGCGCCTGTTGGGCGCGACCAACGGCAGCGTCGCGGGCACGGGCATCGAGTGCCTGCTGAGCTGGATGAGCGATCCCGTGGTCAATCTGTCCGTCTTCCTGAGCGTGCTGCCGGCCGTCTCCGCGGCCATCGCCATTGCGGTGGCCGTGTGTGCCCTCTGGCAGCGAAGCATTGGGAGTCGCAGTCGACATCATCTGCCGCTTCGCGAAACCGAAGCAAATGACATGCGTGAGTCGATCGCGATAACACAAAGTGGCATGACCGACCAGCGTTCGATGAAGCTCATCGCCTCACATGACGACGGCCTCACCGAAAGCGCATCAGGCCATGGCCTAGTGAACCTGCAGCGCAGTGGCGTTGCTCACAGGGAACACCGATCTCCACCGTGGGAGATCGGGCTGCGAGCGTGGACGTGGGTGGCCTACTGGCTCGTGTTCGAGATCACCGTGCGATCGGCGGATGTGTTCAACTGCACGGAGGAGCTGCGCACCGGCACTCGGTGGATGCGGAACGTGCCTTGGCTGCGCTGCGAGACGTGAGCCCACCTTCTCATCTGCACGTCAGCCTCCCCTGGTTCGTGCAATGCACTGACCTGTACACGGACATGTGTATGTTGATCATCAGGCAGCATGAATGGGGCACCATGGAGGTGATGTCCTTAGCATCGCTCGGCGTGTTGGTGCTCGGCATCTTCTGCGCCTTCGGCATCCTTCTCTATTTCTTCCGGCGCCTTCGCCTTCGCGGCCTCATCATCAGCGGGAACGACGGTGCTGAAAGCATCACCGGAGGCGACGGCGAGCAGAGAGCGGCGGCGATTGCTGGACCGCTAGTGGCCTGCTATCGACCGGACGTGTACTGGTTCGAGCTGGTGGTGACGCTGCGCCGGGTGCTCCTGGGCCTGTTGACCGGGCTCCTGCCCGACTCCAACCTGGCGCGGGCCGGGCTCATCGAGCTCCTGCTGCTCGGATCGCTGGCCATGCAGCACTGGGTGGCCCCGTACAGGCGGGCCCTCGACAATAGGCTCGAGGAGCTGGCGCTGGGCACGGCGGCGGCCACCTTTGCCGTGCAGAGCGTGTGGCACGACATGAATCTACTGGACTCGGCCACGCTCACCCAGCTGTCGATTGCCGGCGACGACTACAGAGATATCCTCGTGACGGTTGACGGGTAAGCCAACTCATGACGTTGGGTAGGTAGGGCATGGGGAGAGCTGACAATGGTCGAACCATGTAGGTATGCGCCGACCATGATGGCGTTGCTGGTGGCGCTCAATGTGACTGTGCTGGCGTCGCTAGTGGCCTTTGCTCTGTGGCCGCTCGCCGCGCCTCTGTGGTCTATGGCGGTGCGTAGGCGCATGGAGTGGTGGCCTCGCCAGCGACCAACCGCGAGCCGGATAGACGGAGGCTGATCCCTTGACGACGTGGCATGACGTGGCCTCCGCCCAATAAACGAGAGAAGGGAAACGCGAATGCCCCGGGAGACCTCAACAAGACCACCAAAGGCGAAGGATGGTGGGGGCCCTGTTCGGATTCATCTTCTATGTGGTTGGTCTGGTGGTTGGGCTGATTTATGGGACGATCGGGCTCGCGTTCTACGTCGTGTTTGGAATTGCTGGCTTCGCGCTCTCGTGGATGGACATCTACTTCTGCTGGTATGCCGCCCTCCTCATGCTCTACTGGGTCGAGTACATCGGTACGTTTCCCTCCTTTCACCTTCGATTTTCATCCTACCCCAGAAATTCAAAAATATGATTAATATTATAATCAATATAATATTTTTTTCCCATATTTTGTAATATCTATCGATATAAAATTATATTTTAATTATATTTTCTTGGGCAGATCCGTGGGAAACGAAGCAGCGTCGAGATGAGGTGATCACCTTTTTCCCTACCATCGCGCGTCTCGTGGACGGCGGTTCCTCGATCGCGGTCACAGTCCACGGCTGGCTCTACCACCCCAAACGCGACACCAACCTGCGCCGCGTAGGCCCCTCCCCTTCTTCTCGCCTCCCTTGCCTGCAACGCAGTCTCACGCGGCCTTCCCTCTCTGCTCGCGCGGCTCTTGTTGTCCACTGCGACGCGTCAGGCGATCCTGGCGGGACTCAAGCGGACCATGCCTGCCGCGGCCGACGCCGCCGAGACGCTCATGGTCGAAAGCCGGCTGAGCGCGTTCATCGTCGATAACCGCCGCGGCAAGCGCGTGTCGATCCAGTTCCTGTCCTCGTCCGACCACCCCGGTACTCGCCAAGTCACTTGTGTGCGTGTGGGTTCAGTGGCCTCACCTGTTTGCTTGTGGTCGTGGATGCCGTCTTCAGGCGTGCACACGCTGTCGACTCTCTCGTCGCGCAACGGCCACTTCCAGGAGGAGATCGTCATTCCCCGCAAACAGGCCTCGCTCATCAGCTACCAACAGCCGTACGGCTTGCTCTCCTTTGGCCGTGATGTGTGCGGTGATGTGTGTGTGTCGTGTGCACGCACGTGTCCTCACTGCGCTACAGTTCCTCGCACTTTCCGGATCCACGCTGGGTCCGTTTCTCGTCCGTGCTCGAGGACGAGCAGCAGACAGTGTTCAAGGGCGAGGCGCTCCTTCTCGAAGATGTGGGCGTATCTGTCATCTCTGACATCGGTACAGTTCACTCGTTATTTTGTTATTCTTATTTTAATTATTTTAGAAAAAAGCCATACATTTTCTTATTTATGAACGACACTTGCTTTGTGTGTTTTGTGCGACAGATGACACCATTCGGATCAGCATGGTGTGCGACAAGCGCAAGCTCGTGTTGTACTCGTTCCTCAAGCGGCTCCGCGCTGTTCCCGGCATGGCCCAACTCTATCGCGTGCGCTCCCTTTCCCCGCGCCCGCGCCTCTGACTCTTAGTGGTGTCCGCCTGCCATAATAACATTTATTATTATTATTATTATTATTTTTTATTTATTTTTTCGAACAGCACTGGGAGGCCGAGTTCGGCGCGCGCTTCCACTACGTGTCCGGTGGGCCCTGGCAGTACTACCAGAGCATCAACGAATTCTTCGAGCTCTCCAATTTCCCCAAGGTAGGGTCGTCCCCATGACGTCGCATGAGCGCTCGCTCTCGACTAAACCGCGCTGCATCTTCCCGTATACCGCAGGGCACCGTGCACTTGCGCCACCTGCGCATCAAGGACTCGTCCCTGCTTGCCTTCCTGTCGTCGCCGCACTATGCCAAGAAGCGCCTGATCGAGCCCATCCTCAAGCAGTTCCCCAAGCGCAAGTTCATCTTCGTAGGCGATTCCGGCGAGAAGGGTGCGCGCGCGTCGCCCTCCTCACAACCTCGCAGCCAATCGGATCGACGTCAAACTCACAACACAACACAACACAACACAACACAACACAACACAACACAACACAACACAACACAACACGAACGTAATTAATTGTGCCACCAAGACCCGGAAATCTATGCGGAGTTGGCTGCGCAGTATCCCGAGCAGGTCAAGGCCATCTTCATCCGCCGCGCGCCGGAGCACAAGGCCGTGACCCTCGTCTCGAAGACCACCACGGTCAGCGAGATCGACGACAAGGGCCAGGACGCCGGCCAGCCGCCCAAGAACGGCGCGGACGGCAGCAGCGACGAGGAAGACTCGGTGGTGAGGCCGAGCAGGGAGGCCAGCATGATCGCCGCCAGCTGCGGCGAGGAGGACGACGAAGAGGACGACGAGCAGGACGAGCACGGCCATGAGAGCCCCAGCGGCGGCGGCCGCCGCCACCACCAGAGCGGCCGTCGTCAGAGCATTGCCTATTTCCGCGATGGCGCGGTGACGGCCAACGTCAACGAGATGACGCTGACGAAGGAGGAAATCGGGACGGACAGAGACGGCCACCGCACGCGCACGGAGACGCGTCTGGTGGTGGAGGTGAGCGAGGAGGACCGCGAGTGCCTGGCGGAGATGAGCGAGGACCGCAAGGCCCGCGAGTGGAAGCGCTTCGCGCCGATCTTTGCGCCGCTCAAGGGCCACACGCTGTGCCGCGTGTTCACGTGTCCCTCGGAGATCTCTGACTTCTCGATGGACGACATCATGCACTGCCGCGCCTACAGCGGCGAGGACGCCATCGAGTGGGAGCTGGTCGAGTCGCTCGAGCCGCCCAAGCCCGCCATCACGAGCCAAGCCGAAGCCGAGCAGAAGAACGAAAACGAAAACGAAAGCGACAAGAAGAGCGAGGCTGAGGCGACCGTTGTCGCGGCTGAGGGTAGCGACGTGCCCGCCGCCAACGACGCTGACGAGGAGGAGCCTGCCGAAGCGAGCCTGGCCGAGGAGGAGCAAGCCGAGGCTGAGCCACCGCAGCAACAGCAGGAGCAGCTCGTCGAGGCCGAAGACGAGGTGACCGCGGGACTGCAGGACGAGGCCGTCCCCGAAGCTTCGCTCGAAGAGAGCGTCGCCGAGGAGGCGGAGTCTGACGAGACCCCCGAGAGCGTCGAGGAAGACAACCTGCAGGAGGAGGAGGAGGAGGAGGCGGGCGCCGCCGTTGATGACGACAGTCACCAACAAGCGGAGGAGGCCGCGAGCCAGCCCGAGCCTGTGGAGGACGCCCAGGGCGAGGCCGTGGAGTCTGGCGATGACGTCGAGGTGGCGGACGAGGCCGAGGAGGAGCCTGAGGTGGAGCAGCAGGAGGAGGCAGTGGTGGCGGCTGGCGAGGACGCGCAGGCGGAAAGTGATGTGGCGGAGGAGGGGGAGGAGGGGCGAGACCCTCAAGAAGAGGGACAGCAAGAAGAAGTCGAGGCTGAGGAAGAGGAGAAGGAGGACGAGGAGGAGAAGAAGGCGAATGAGGAAGAGGAAGACGCGGAGTGGGAAAAGATCGAGGCGGACGACCCGCCCTCGGCCCATACTGAGGACGACACCCTACAGCAGGAGGAGCAGGAGAAGGCGGAGGAGGCAGATGGTGGGGAGGAGCCACAAGCATCCACTGGCGAAGAAGATGATGCTGCTGCCCAGCAGTAGCGCTTCGTGTGGAGCCATTTTCTTTGTATTTCTTTTCGTTCAAATTAATTTCTCTTTGTTTGCCACGTTTGAGACAACCACCACAGAACATAAAACCCAGAAAGACAAGCTGCGCAGCACAAAATGGAGTGGTCGGGTGGACGAAGTGGTGGCGCCGTGTCGGTCTATCTGAACGTGTATGACCTGGTGCCCAACAACTGGGGGCACTCCTTTGGCCTCGGCCTCTACCACACGGGTGCTTCTGTCTTTTTTATTTACAAAATTATATTGTATTATTTATTTATTTTAACTGTTAATAGAATTTGCTCATCATTTTTTTTGATTTGTTTTTGCGTGATAGGGGTGGAAATCATGGGGCAGGAGTTTTCGTTCTATGGCGGCGAGCAGTCGGGCGGTGGCGGTGGCATCATCGCTACCGTGCCACGCACCGTGCCGCCCCCGGCCAAGTACCGGTACGCTCTTCCCTTGCATTGCACTCACGCCCAGTCTCGTTCCCTCACCTCACGCGCGCACACATCACGTACACACACACCACATACTCACCCACACGCACACAAAAGAGAGTCGATCGAGATGGGCCAGATCCGCATCTCCTCCTCCGAGCTCCGGGCGGTCATCAACAACCTCTCCAAAGAATTCACGAGTGCGCATCCAACGCGTTTGGGCGGGGAAGGGTCACGTATCGTCGAATAGGCTGACCCCTGCCCGCTCGCCTGCGTTATGCGTTGCGGTGGTGTGGTGTTGTGCATGATGTGTGGTGTGCATGGTGTGTGGTGATCTGGTGATCTGGTTATAGATGACAACTACCACATGACGGGCAAGAACTGTAACAGCTTTTCCGATGCCCTCTGCATGGCCCTGCTGAACAAGTACTCCCGCCTCCCCCTCCCCCTCCGAGTGCAGGTTGCCCCTGCCTCCTCTTGTTAAACAGGCATGACGCACGCAGACACATCCCCGCGTGGGTCAACCGAGCCGCTACTCTGGCCGGCCCGTTCGTGGGCGGCTGGCTCGGTCCATCGACTCCCGCCGCTCCGGTCGCGCCCGCCGTACTCACCTGCCCACCCATTCATTCCATCCATTTTGATTTTTTAAAATTATTTATAAATTTTTTATCTAATTATACTTTTAAATTAATTTTTATATTTTGCATGTCGTGGCTCGACAGGCGCCCAAAGCGTTCGAGGGGCAGGGCTACAAACTCTCGGACTCGTCCACTACCGCAGCGGCGTCTGCGCCGCCCCCCAAGATAGACGCGGGCATCGCCTACACCGTAAAGGTAACGATCGCGAGCCTCGTACACACTTGGACGACCAACCAAGCTCTGTGTTGTGTTGTGTGTCTCGTGTGTGTGTGTGTGTGTGTGTGTGTGTGTGTGTGTGTGTGTGTGTGTGTGTGTGTGTGTGCAGCTGGATGATGAGCAGCCGGTGACAGCCTTGCAATTCCGCTTGCACGATGGCAGCAGAGCGCAGGCCAACTTCAACCACACGCACACGATAGGCGACGTCAGGCAGTACCTGGACAACGTTACGAGGTGAGTTGTAATACAACTCAACCCACATGCCAGGCCGCAAACAAACAAAAACCAAACCAAACCAAACCAAACCAAAAAACCACAACAAAACCAAAACTAAAACAAAAACAAAAACACTTGCCTGACCGGTGTCACCGGTGTGCCCGGTGTGGTGACAGCGTGCAAGCCTACGACCTGTACACTTCGTTTCCTAGGACCGTGTTGGCCGATTCAAGACAAACGCTAGCCGAGGTAATTTGAGACTAAATTCTTGAATTCATTGTTTTTTTTTCTAACTCGCTCCTCGCCAGGCTGGGCTGCTCAACGCGGTGATCATCCAGCAGCTCAAGTGAGCCTGTGCCGTGATGGACAAGCATCAAATAATAAACAATAAAAAGGAAATGTTGATGTATGTACATTTTTTAATTGTCTATTCACAGTCGTGGCCTTCTGGCCTACGGCGAGGGCTTGGTGTGCTGCTCGCCGGTATTATCTGCCAGATGGTCTGGCGCTGCTTGCGGAGGAGGAGCCGAGTGGTGGTAGGTGAGCTGGCGCAGGGGGAGCCACTGGTTGAAGCACTCGGTGTCCTTCATCGTGTCCTCGTGCCAGCTCGTTGCGCACAAAATGGCGCAGTGCGGCTGTACGAACAGGAGCTCAGCCACCCAAGAGCAGCCAATCACGAGGAGTGTGTGTGTGTGTGTGTGTGGTTGCCCGTACGTTGCCCTCGTGATTGTAGAAGAATTGGCTGCGATCAGCCAAACGCAGCAACCGTCCGTCCTTGCACCTCACCAGCGGCGCGAAGCTGAACACCTCTCCCGCCGTCATAGGTGGCCTGTGTCGCACAGCGGTTTATAGAGGTTAGAATTTTTTGTAAATAGATATATATATATATAAAATGAGCAATTAAATTAATAAAATTAACCCGTACTTTCTGATGACATCCGGGATCTGTGGTCGGTGGATGGTGTTTATCGACCCAATGTTGGTGTAGGGCAGCCCAATAAGCTCCTCCTGCAACCTCCTGTGAGAAACCTTCCTCCAAGTACAAGCGAACAAGCAAAAGCAGAGAGGGCGGGCAAACCCGAGCGTAGCCGACGAGGTTGGCGAATGCGTCGTTGACGTAGACCAGGATGGGAGGCGTGTCCGATAGCGGATTGATGGACACGCAAATGGGGTACCTGCGTAACACGAAATGGTAAGCAAAATATGAAAAATAAATAAAAGAGAATATAAATAAAGAAAATAAATTAGAATGAAACGCGCAGAAACAGCTGACGAACCGCAGGTCCAGAATCGCGAAGCGGTTGTGCGCGATGTCGTAGTCGCACAGGAAGGGCAGCGCCTCGCGGGCTTCGAGCAACAGCGACGGCGAGACGCCCGCATGGAGGACCGACAGCTCGAACGAGAACGAGGACCGGAGCGATCTAGAGAAAGGGGGCGACATCGGCGACGACGACGACGGCGAAGGCGACGATGACGACGACCACGACGACGCAGACAGGTAGGCCAACGAAGACGCCAGCGAAGTCGACGACGAAGACCACTGCGTCGGCGAGTAGGGCGCCAGCAGGAGCGAGTCCCCAAAGCTTTCGTGCGTTCGCTGGTTCCACGGATGAACTGACGCGTGCTGCTGGTGCTGCTGCTGCTGATGATGCTGATAGAAGTCGTGCTGCTGCTGCTGCTGTTGACTCTGCGCTTGTTGCTGTTGCTGCTGATGTTGCTGCTGGAACTGTTGCTGGTTTTGGGCCAGCTTGGCCAGCAGCTGGTCGCTGCGCGCGCGATGGGCCTTCATTTCCTTGATCTTGTTGCCCAGGCGGGCGTTGTCGCTCCGCAGGCTCCGCATCTCGTCTGACATCATCTCCACGAGCTGGGCCAGGAGGCTCAGCTTCTTCTCCATCTCGCGCATCATTTTCCTGGTGGCTGGGCCGTCCGGCTGTCTCTCGGCCTCGCCATAAAGGGCCGCCGCCGCCACGACCTCCCCGTCCGCCACGCCATTATTGTCGTCATCGTCGTTGCCGCTGTGGTCGTCGTTGTCACCGTTTTCCCCCGCTTCTCCATTGTCTTGTGAGTCGGTCCTCCTCTTCTTGTGCTGTCGACAATCTTGTCCGTAGTCCTCTTCTTCCGTCTCCATCTCCGCCTCTCTCTTCACCTTCATCCCAGCTTCGACACATGTTTGCGGCGACACAGTCGTCTGTCGTACTTGTGACTGCGACCATGGTTGTGGCCGAGGCTGTGGCTGTGGCTGTGGCTGTGGCTGTGGCTGTGGCTGTGGCTGTGGCTGTGGCTGTGGCTGTGGCTGATGGGGAGGCGGTGGTGGGCGCAGCGGTGGTGCGACGGTGGGGAGGTAACGAAGTGGCGGCAGCGAAGAAGGCGCCTTTCCTCCTGCTGCTGTTGCTGCTGGGTTGTTCGCTCCAGCCGGCAGCAGGACCGGGAGGTCGCACATTGCGAGCGCATGCTGGGGCCGCCTGCCGCGCCGCCGCGTAGGCGCGTCGCGGCACTGCGCCTCCTTTCCGAGCCGCATGCACCTACGGCACGGCCGCAGCCTGGCACGAGAAGGAGTTGCCGGTCACAGGTGATTCAAAAAAATAAAATAAAATATATCGATAAAAAGGAGAGGAGAAGGGGCCGAACCCATCACAGGCCGTGTGAGCGTCGCGACACAAGAGGCAGGCCCGTAACGGGCCATCTCCCTTTTTGGACGGGGAAGGGGCACCTCCATCTACGCTCTCTCCGGATACCGAGGAGGCACTGGGCGCCTGATGGTAAGGTGGGGGCACGCCTCCTCCGCCACCCAGGCCTTGCGTAGGGTCCATTTTGCAGCCAAGGGAACAAGCAGTGCCAAGCAGGGCAGAGTGCTTGCAAGGTCGTTTCAAGGTCCTGCGCTTCCGTGACAACCGTTGTGGCGTGAGCCTATTTCTCGGCCATTTTCTGATCGTTTCTGTATCGCCCAATTCTTTTATTGGCCGAATAGGAAAGTAGCCATAACCTGGTCTAGGAGGAAGATGGACGTGCCGTTCGTCAAGACGCACGGTCTCGGGAATGACTTCATTTTCATCACCCATCCGCACCACCTGCGCATCGCGGGCGCTGAAGCGGGTGACCCTGGCACAGACAGGCTAGCGCAGGCCGCCCGCACCCTCTGCCGCCGGCGCTTCGGGGTGGGTGCGGATGGGCTTGCCCTCATCCTGCCCCCTCCTCTCCCACACCACCACTTCAGGTACATGACCAGCCCTCCCTTTAATTTTATCGGTAGTGCTTCGAGCGCCATTGGCCAATACCGAGCTGATTAGTATGCCAGGTTCGAGTTGTACAACGCCGATGGCTCGGGTAGGTGCCGGCCAGACCACGCTACCCAATAAAATAAAATGATCATAAATTCGGTAATGCTAATTTAGTGATGTCCCGTGATCAGCGGCGGCCATGTGCGGGAACGCTCTGCGGTGTGCGGCCAAGCTCGCGTGGGAGCGACGATCTCAGCTGCTGCCGCCTGGGACCGACCAACAACAGCGGACACACCCCGATAACGGGCCGGTCCTGGTCGTCGACACCCCCGCGGGTAGCGTGGCCCTCCCTCCCCATATCTCTTGACCGCTGGGCACGTGTGTGTGCTGATGTGCTGCTGCGAATCACAGGGGAGATGGCGGCTCACCTCACGCTCAGCGAGTGCGGCCAAGGAGTGACCGCGGTTCGTGTGGACATGGGGCGACCGCTCTTCGCGCGCCGCCTGATCCCGTGCACGCCCCGCGACGGCGCGGCGTCCGACGACGAGGAGCCCGTGCTGCTGGCCGAGTACGCCCACGCCGGCCGCACGTTCCTCTACTCGTCGGTGCTCGTCGGGGTGCCGCACGCGATCGTCCTGGTCGACCGCGCCGACGACGACAACGAGCTCATCAGCTCGCTGGGCCCGGCCATGGAGAAGGACCGCTCGGTCTTCCCTCAGGGCACCAACGTCGGCTTCGTGCAGGTCCTTCCCGACAACCACCTCAACTACAGGTGCGCTCTTGCACTCTCGCGTCCATGTTGCCTTCTCTTACTCACACACTCACGCACGTATAGGGTGTGGGAGCGCGGCGTGGGTCCGACGCTGGCGTGCGGCACGGGAGCGTCGGCGGCAGCGGTGGTGGCGGCGGTTCTGGGCCACGTCGACAGCGGACGACCGGTGCAGGTCCACCTCGCCGGGGGCGATCTCACGCTGCGCGTCGACATGTCGACAGAATCTGGACAGCCTCTCGACGACTCGCCCCGAGCGCGCGCCGGTCGCGTGGAGCGCGTGTGGATGGAAGGCCCTGCCGAGGTCGTCTATGAAGGCGTCGCCACCATCGCGCTGTGATGGCCCCACCACACGCAACGTGCACACGAGACTCGATGTCGTTGTGGGGTTCATGTCGCTTTAGTGGTGGCATTGGACGCGTCTGGCGTCTCGCCGCCAGCCGTGGCGTCGTTGTATCGGGCGACGGAGCGGCACATGAGCACGATGAGGGGCACGCTGAGGACCAGCACGCTGAGGGCCAGCCCCGTGAAGACCCGCTCCACGGAGAAGCGATCGATGAGGGCCGGCCCAAAGTTGAGCACGAGGAACGAGTACTGGAACTGGAACGAGTAGATGCACGCCTGCACGCTCGACGCGCTCTGCGGCCTGTGTGGCGCCCCCGTCGCGAATCAGCCACCACACGCTCACTAGAACACACAAGACAAGACAAGACAAGACAAGACAAGACAAGACAAGACAAGACAAGACAAGACAAGACAAGACAAGACAAGACAAGACAAGACAAGACAAGACAAGACGACACACAAGTAGTGTGGCGGGGAAGGCGGCGAGCACGAACCGCTGCTCGATGCCGTAGGTCGTCATGCCTGGTCGCGAGAAGGTCAGCAGGAAGCCGAACGCGAAGCTGGCCGCGAGCGTGATCCAGAGACTGCGATTCACTGTGCAGCCCATGTGTCACCACATGTGCAAGTACACGGGTCAGTCAACTGACGCAAGCAAGAGCGAAGAGAGGGCCGCGTATTAAAGGGCGGGGAGGGCGTGCGTACGGAACCAGCCGACGGCAAAGGTGAAGATGGTGATCAGCACTGTTCCGCCCACGACTGGGATGAGTCGCCCCGCAGTCCCCTGCGCAGGCGGAAAACACCGAGTAAGATGTCGTGTGGCGGGGAGTCGAGCGGCGTGTGACGGGAGGAGAGGGGAGGCGGGGGCTGGCCACACCACACACACACACACACCTTCTTGGCGTAGCCGTAGTCGGCGGCCCGGCCGCCGGCGACCGTGCCGAGACAGTTGCCGATGCCCATCGGGAGGTAGGCGAGCCCGATCTCGATCTCGCTCATGCCGTACATTCTTTCGAATTGGATCTGCCGATGTCACCGATGGAACCCCCCCCCCCCAATGGTCAGCTCTCCTTCAGCGCCCACGCGCCCACGCAAAGAGCAAGCAAGATACCGGGAAGATGAACATGATGAGGAAGAGGATGCTGAATGTGCTCGCGTTGATGAAGGCGATGACGGTGATGGGCGGGTGGAAGAACAGCTTGAAGACCTGGATGGGGTTGGCCGACTTCTTGGGCCCGGTCCGATTCAGCGTGTCGGGCAGGAAGAAGAAGGCCTGCGGAGAGCGCGCGCATCGGTGAGGCCCGTCGATTTGGTTATTGGGAGAGGACAGTACCATGGCAGCCAATAGAAACGCTGCGACGCAGAGGGACCAGAAGATCGTCCGCCAGCCCAACCACTCTCCCACAAACCCTAGTTCGCGGACGTCGCATGGTGTGAGCCGCAGCAAGCCTGTGTGTGTGTGTGTGTGTGTGTGTGTGTGTGTGTGTGTGTGTGTGTGTGTGTGTGTGTGTGTACCTCCCAGGACCGGCCCGAGCACGGTGCCCATCAGCACGGTCACCGAATACCATCCCTGCACACATTCCGGCGGGAAACCGCGGCGGTAAGTCCACCTCATCCCTCAGAGAGGGAGAGAGTAGAGCCTGAAAGAAACGCACCATGGCATTGCCCCGAATGGCCGGCGGGTAAACGTCGGCTATCGAGCCTGCAGTCGAGGTCAAGGCCGAGGTGTCATCGGTCAGCAAACAAAGACGGGTGAGTGAGGGAGTGAGAGAGTGAGGGAGTGAGGGACGTGAGGGAGTGTGCACCGGCCCCGACGATTCCCGCAGCTGAGAGGCCCATGGCCTGCAACACTCGCGCCCCAATCAAAGTGTACACATCCTGAGCACAGCTGGAACGCGCGGGCGTGGTGACAACAAACTCGTGAGCACTGGCGCACTGCAGCGGAACGATGCCACGCGCGGCCATGGGGCAGGGAGCAGGGAAAGCGTACCCCGCAATGGCAGCAGCGACCATGAATATGGTGAGACAGCTGAGGAGGACGAAGCGCCGCCCGTACCGGTCGCTCAGCGGGCCCCACGCGAGCGGGCAGAAGCCCACGGTGAGCGCGTAGGCCGACAGGGTGAAGGCCACCATCTCTTCCGTTGTGTTGAGATCGGCGATTACCTGTGCAGGTGAGTGTGAGCCATCTCATGGGAGGCACGACAAGGCGAGGCGAGGCGTACGACGTTGAGGGTAGGAAGGTACATGGTGGAGGTGATGGGCGGCAGGAGCGCGGGCAAGGCCACCAACGCCAAGACGCGCTGCCGGACATGCACCCACTTGGCGTATGGGTCCTCCTTTTTGCCCCGATTTGATTGATGGATTAAAAAGAAAAATGGATTAAATCGCGTCCGAAGCTGGCGTGTTGCGGTTGCTCCTGCAGGTGGGAGCAGCGTACTTGTTCCTCGGTGGGGACGTGCACTACTTCAAGCTTGTCTTCGTTTGGCGTGGAGGAATAAACTGGCGGGTCTCCCGCCTGTTTGAGAGGTATTTGCTCCTCACTATGTTCATCTTCTGTGCCTGTGCGCCACTTCATCTTGTATTGCGAACGTCCCCCGCGGCATGTTCCGGTGCGGGCGGTCTGCTCTCGGCGAAAAGCCCGGTGCACCAATCACTTGCCTCTCCTTGCTCACCATGAGGTTAGTCCGGGTCAGCCTGCGATAAGCAACTGTGACGCACAAGACACGAACCACCAAAATCCCACGCCGTCCTGGCGAGAAAGTGATGATTCAAAAATTGTATGGACAGCACCCAGTTCTGAACTTACCTCATCTGTTTGGCTTGCCTTTCTGCTAGAGAGGCAGCAACACAACAACCACAGCAGCAGCGGAAACAGCAACAAAAGTCAAGGTGGTGAGGCCAATATTTCCCATGAATGAGCCACAAACATAGGGTTCAGAAAAAAGTAACAATGACTCCTTTTATTCCCTTTTTATACACTTTTTTGAAAGATGTACAAGGCATCAAAAAAAAAGGTTCTCTGTACACAGAGGTAAAGCAGTGTTGAACATTTTGTACCTGAGTGTTCAGGAAAATGAGACAGCAAGATACTCTTTTTCTGCAGACAGCACCTGTCTGGGTCGGTGTCCTAAATGTCTACTGCTGCATGACTGCTGATTTGACTGTTGAAAACTGTAGACATTTTAAAAGGGGCAGTGTCTCATTTTCCCAAACACCCAGCTGACAACTCTTCCAAACATTCAAAAATGCCTTGGGGAGAACTGGTTTTTCACAACATCTTTTTATGTGCCAGCTGTCTGGGATGTACACATGGTGACAACATCCTTCCTGGTGTAACATGCAACTGCACATACACCAATGCCCTTGCAGAAGAACTTCTTTTGGCCTCATCACCCTCTACAGGAGGCTTTCCCTCAGGCTCTTTTTTTTTTTTTTTTTTTTTTTTTTTGGTGTGACAGGGGGAGCTCCATTTAGGTTCTAGGTGTTAGCCCCTCCTGGTAAATTCCGGTTTTGGGTTACGCCTTTAAGCTGTCATGCCCTCTGTGTGGGTTCAGTATTGACAGACTGTGTGAGTCAACCACTGATGCAGTTGTTTACTTATCTTAGAGACACTAGTGGGCAGAAGCCTCCCACCCCTATTTATCAGTTGTACCAGAGTGCCAATTGTGGGTCGTTGTCTAGTGTTTCTGTCAGCCTCTCTGAACCATGTGTGATGTTAGGTTAAACACCCAAGCAGACGCCGAAGATAGAGCGACAGGCAAGGTGTTGCTTGTCCAGGGTTTGTGTAACCTTAACCTAGCAATACGTAACCGAACGAAGTCGCGCGTTACGTATTGCTAAGGTTAATAGGGAAAACACGATAGAATCCGAACAGCACCTGGAAA
>JANDJZ010000173.1:0-81966 GCA_027943245.1 Acanthamoeba sp. SK_2022b | reverse complement strand
CGTCACCTGCCTCCGGGTGGTCAAAGCTCACATGTGGTGGTGGTGGTGGTATAAACGCACAGGAAGGACTGCAAGCTGATCGTCTTCACGTCTAGCATCGCGTCGGTGGAGTTCTTCTACACGCTCTTTGGTCGCACGCTGCTCCCCGACTACTCCCAGGGCGGCAAGAACGCCCCTCAGCATCCCCAGGGTGACGATGACCAACAATCGCCGGGTACCGCGCGCCTCTCGCCGTCGCCGCTAGTTGACCTCCGCGATGGCATCGGGACAACAGCTTGCAATTGCAATCGCTCACCTCACCCCACTTCTCAATCCCCCCCCCACACAGACTATCGCACGAGGTCGCAGCCCCTGCTGTCGATCCCGCTGTTCAAGCTCCACGGCGACCTCCCCCAGGTCGACCGAACCAAGGTCTACTTTGCGTTCTGCAAGGCCGAGAGGGGCATCCTCTTCTGCACCGACGTCGGTGCGTTCCTCCCTCTCCTCCCTTCCCTTACTACTGGTGCGGGGGATGGCTCACCGGTGTACCCTCCCCTCAAACCCCAGTGGCGCGCGGCCTCGATCTTCCGGCGGTGAACTGGATCGTGCAGTACGACCCGCCGGCCGAGTCCACCGAATACATCCACCGCGTACGACATCCCCCCGTCTCTGGGTCGGGGACAAGGGACACCCCCCCCCCTCCGCGTTGCTGACCGGCTACGGGCTACTCGCCATGACAGGTGGGACGCACGGCGCGGCTGGGGCACTCAGGGCGCGCGCTCATTTTCCTTCTGCCCACGGAGGAGCCCTATGCCGACCACCTGCAAACGCAGTATCAGGTACGCCGAGCTCGGTCGTGTCTTTTGGCAACGTTGTGGTCATCACACTGGTTATTTACTCATCTCCGACCGTCACTGGTGCTGCAGTTGGCGCTGCATAAGGTCTCCACGGCCTCGATATTGAAGACGCTGCCGGCTCCACCCAACAAGACCGACGATTTTGAAGGCGCTACGCTGCTCCAGACGCACTTTGAGTGGATGCTCAAGCATGATAAGGTGCCCCCTCCCCTCTGCATGCTCGATCGCCTGTCACGTCGCCAGCTTGTGAGCTCACGGCGTGCCATGCGCAGGAGGGCGATCTGCACGGCTTGGCCGCTAGTGCCTACGGCTCGTTCGTGCGGGCCTACGCCACCCATAGCGCCGCGACCAAGCACATTTTCCACATCAAGAACCTCCACCTGGGCCACGTTGCCAAGAGCTTCGCTCTGGCCGAACCTCCTTCCAAGCTGGTACACTACGCCTGCTCATCGATCACATTGACGGTGAAGATGCCATTCTAACACAAGCGCCAACTGATTCTCACTCCCAGTACGGCAAGAAGGGCAAGAAGGCATTGAAGGACAGTAAGGCAGGCGACAAGAGGAAGGACGCAAAGAGGGGGAAAGACAAAGACGAGGAAGGGGACAACAAAAAGCGGCGACCTGCCGCGCCCAAGAAGCGCAAGCTACTGCAGATGTCAGAGTTTGCTGCCTTCTAGGTGCAGCCACACAACACCGCCTGGGGAATCACACTGAGCTCTTTCTTTCGGAACGAAACAAGCAAAAAATGACAAAATAAATAATGTGAAGTGCGCAACCGCACGCACAGGCCGAGGGCTGAGCTAGAAGATCTCGGCCATCATACAACGAACTCCGCCTCCACCCACGGTCTCAATGACGGGGATAGGCGCGTGCACGAGCTCATCCGTGTGTCGCCGCAGCGCCTGCAACATGCGACGAAAGTTTAGTCACGCCATACGATATGCGCAAGCTGGATCGTACCTCCTTTTGCGCGTCGGTGAAGGCAGCGAACGCGCGCGAAGACATGGCGAGCACCCTGGTGCCGCCGGTGCCCTTGACCTCGAGCACGTTGCCGCAGAACTCGTCCACCTGGGCTCGCGTTATCTCCACCACCTCATGCGACACGCTCAGCTGCGCACGCACAAGATGAGCCGCGCACACACGAAACGTCAGGGGGGGAGGGTCAGCGGTGGTGAGGCGAGCTGAGGCGCGGGGGAGGAGAAGCCGTACCGTGCGTCGCAGGGCCTCCCTCTCTTGGGGATCGACCACAGACTCGAGACACACCACCGCGACCGAGGAGCCCACGGCCATCATGACGTTGGTGTGATAGATGGGCTGGCCCTGCCCGTCGCAGGCGTGGAACAAACACATCCGGTACCTGCACCTCATGAGATGCATACGCCGCCCCCAAGTGAGTCGCCAGCACATCGACTGGAAGATGAATATCGGGTGGGCGAAGGGGGAGCCCCCGCACCCCATGCGCTTGGCCCATTGCGTCGCCACACGCTTGGAGCATCGCTGGGAGAGCGCAGCGTAGGCCACCTTCCTCACTCGGTCCAGGATCAGCACACCTGCCGCACGCGCAACGGAGGGGTCGGTGTGTCAGATAGCACAGAAAGGGAGAGGTGGAGGGTGGGCGGCCCTACCGGTGCTCTCGAGGAAACGCGGAGGATCGGCATTCTCCCAATGCTCGAAGCTCACCTCCTGCTCGTACACGGCCTGCAGTTCCTCCACGATGGCCTGCCTCCGCTCGGCCCTAACGGGTCACGACTTCTCTATCAGCACAAGACCACACACATGCACGCCGACAAAACATGCGGCCCGCACCTGCGAGACGCGGTCTTCATGGGGTAGTAGGCGAGCGTGGAGCGACCGCCGGTCTCTGCCGCGGGGTGCGTCGAGAACCAATTGTTGGGAAAGACCGCATCGGGGCTGGAAGGGAGAGGCGATGAGAGCTTTGTTGCCGCTCCGGGGGGGGGCACCCGCGACGAGGAAGAAGAGGAACGGAGTAGAACAAGAACAACGACAACAAGAGGAAGAGGAACGGAGAGCCGCACGTCTTGTGGTGTCGCTCCGCGGCGTGGAGGACGATATTCACGCCGGCCGCCGTCAACGCCCGATGCAGGCCCGAGAACTCGGCCAACGCCTGTCGGTGGTGGTGGTGGTACCGAGCGTGCACGATTGAGTGGACAGCCATACGCCAACCCCCCTCCACAGATCAACCCTGGCGCACTAGTGGAGGGCACACGGCACCTGGCGTTCGATGTCGAGCGCCTCAGCCTTGGGGCGGTGCATGAAGTGGTTGTCCTGGGCGGTCTCCTCGTTGAGCTGGAAGCCGATGGGCGCCACCATGAGCACGGTGCCGGTAGTGCGCGACGCGACCGCCGCCCGGCTCGTGTCCCACACCCGAGCCCAGTGTCCCGGGCTCGCTGTGCCGCTCGTGGCCTCTTTGCCCTTCCCCGCCACGCTGGCCTCGTCGAACACGCCCGCCTACACACACACACACACACACACACACACACACACACACACACACACACACACACACACACAACGTTGGCTCCACGTCAGCGCCAGCGGCAACGAGGGGGGGGGATTTGGGGGGGGGGGGCAAGGCGGCGGAGACGTGCCCACGACTGCCTGGTCGCCAGCTCGCTGTGCACGTCGATGATGACGCCATTGCGTGAGAAATGCGTGTGAGTGGAGGGGGGCTTCGATGGGAGTCGGCAGGCCGGGGTTGGGGTACCTATCTTCGGCGACGAGTACGGGGAGGTGGAGGCAGTCGCGGAGGTAGTCGCACAGCTCCACGCCTGCTCGCACCTGCTGGTAGTGCAGGGCATCCTCTTGTTGTTGTTGTTCATCGCCACGCGAGGGGCCAGGCTGCGTGCTGGAGGAGGGCTGACCCTTGATGAGGATGTACTCGTTGACGAGGCGACGTTGAAGGCAGTCCCGCCCTGCAACTGACCGCGCCACCACAAAGGCGACAGATGACGGGTCGTCTTCGTCGTCGCGCACGGCCTTCAAGATGGAAGTCAGATGCGGACGCAGGTGCTCGTCGCGATCGAACAGGTCGCGCACGACGGCCACTCGGCAGAAGGGTGAGGAGGTGGAAGTGAGGAATAGTGAGAGAGCATCATCCTCTTCTAGGAGCTTCTTGCCGTTTGCGCGCTTGGCCATTTTGCGCAGCAGGTGAGAGATGGCAGCCTCATTTGTAAAGAGGCCGCTGCCCACGAGACACAATTCGCCCTCAGTAACAACAAGGACGTCGGATTGATCGAAACGGAGAGGCGCCTTCATCTTCCGAGATGTCAATTCAATTCGATACAATCGACAGCTTCCTCTCTTCTTTGGTTGCTGGCCGGGGACAACCAATCGAGATCGATGGAAGATAGCTTTGTTGAGGCTTGGGCGGTGCGGTGGTAACTCAGGGTGCCGATACAGCGGGATGTGGCCGTATGGCAGCAGCCCACTTCCGTGGCGGTGTCATGTCTCTTCAGGAGTCCACAGGCCAGAAGCAGTCGCTTTTAGGGAAGGGGTGGCTGCCCTAACACTGCACAAACGACCGTCACTTCACTCCATCGTGGGGCTTTATTGGTGCCACGCCTCAGATATCGATTGTGTTGCACTCTTCAAAGGGGCGTTGATTGTACAACTTCTTGCCGCCATTGTAGCTGCCCTCAATCGCCTTGCGCGCGTACACCCGCATTCTGGCCTCGTACTGCCCTATCGCCTCGGCCGTGGCGCCGTAATCCTTGATCGCTTCACACAACCAAGCGGCATCTTGGAGCGCAGTGTTGGCGCCGACGCCGCCTGACGGTGACATTCCATGAACCGCATCGCCAAGCAGCGTGACCGACTGCGAGGGAGTCCAGGTCGGTAGCTCTGGCCGGAAGGAAGAAAGTCTGATCGACGAAACCTGGTCGACGGATTGCAGGCGCAGGAGAGAGCAGATGGCGGGATCCCAGGCTTGGGTGAGCTTTAGCGACAGGTCCACCAATTCTTCTCTTGACAGGCCGAAGAGCTCGCTATCATCCATGCCGAAGGTCGCTTTGCGGGACACCAGGACCCAATAGACGTAGTCGCTCACGCTCGCCAGCTTCCCTTTGGAAGCCACCGCCGGATCTTCGCGAAACCTGACCGGCTCTAGGAAGAGGGTCAGCGGCGTAGCGTCCTGTATGACCGTCATTCCTCTCATCGACTCGGCCGGAAACTGCTGTTCCAGCTCCGGAGTGATGAGTGTCTTGCCGTAGATGCTACGGCCATCAGTGTCGACCAGCTTATGCTCTGGCAGGTATTGGCGCCGAACGGCAGATCGCACCCCGTCGGCTCCGACGATCAGATTACTCCTCGCCACTGAGCCGTCGGTGAAGTGTGCGATGACCTCGGGTCGGCCTTCTTGGTGGTCCTCTGAGGAGATGGTGTAGTGGTCCAACTCCTTGCCGAAGTGCAGATGGTCCTCCAGGCCGAGCATCAGCAAACTGCGCAGGAGGGTCCTGTCGGCTGTGTAGGGGCCCAGTGCTGGCGTGGAGTCGAGCGGGGCCGCAGTGACTGGACCGCCAAAGGCACCCTGGCCGGGTGTGCCGCTGCGGGCATCCACCGAGGAGTGGAGCAGCTGGATTGGTGCGCAGGTGGCCTCGAACATACGCCATAGGTCTTCGCTGAGGTTCTTCTTCAGCGCTGTAGCGCCGTCGTGGTTGATGCGCAGTCGGTAGCCCTGGGCACGGAAGTCTTTCGAGTGGTCCCGCTCATAGACCACAAAGGGCACCCCGGCAGACCTAAGACCTTGGGCCAAGCATAGGCCGCCCAGGCCCCCGCCGATGATGATAACGTGTGGAGAGGATAACATGGTATTGCTGAGGGAGAAGATGAGTTGAGTTAAGGTTTTATGTGGGGTACAGACATCGAATTTCCAGTAAGTGGTAAAACTCTCCGCCAACCGACTACACCCGTCGCGCAAGCCAATCATAAAGCGGGGCTACATTGGTTGAACAATATATCCTGCCAAACTCCTGTTGCCGTCTCGGGCCGAGCTACTATGCAAATAATACATCATCTTCACCGTACAACAAGTAGGCCTAATTAAAATAAAAATAATTGTAAAATTAAATAAAATAAAGGAGGGCTACTTCATCTCCTTGCGGAAGCTGCGGAAGGCGCCCGGCTGCGGCGCCGGGGCAAACGCCGACGCTGGTGACGGACCACTTGCCGCGTTCACGCTCGCCATCGGCTGCGGGTGCAATGGCGAGGGCTGATAACTCCCGCCGCCCACGGGCCGCACGAATCCGTGATCCCTTCTGGAAACGTTTCATGCTCTCAGACATTCGTTTCGCCATGGGGAAAGGGGGGCGAACGGAGACGACGTACGTAGGGGAGCTGCCGGAGGAGGTATGGGGAGCAAAGCCAAGCGTGGGGACCGGCTGTTGGTCCCTTTCCAATACCGCAGCTGCGGCGAGCGCACCAAAGGGAGAACCGGCTCGAGCCGTTGGCCTGCGCGAGACACACCTGGTCAGCGAGGAGACGGCAAACTAGAGGGAGAAAGGGGGGGGGGGCGAGTGCACGCACCTCTCCATGGGTGGCAGTTCCCTGTCTAAAGAATAAAATGGGGAGCTCTCTTTATCTATGTACATGGATGGAGAGGAGTTGTTGCTCTCTCGGTGGGCAGCCGCTCTGGGTATCACGCAACACCACGCCAAGAGCAGCCGAGTGAGCCAGAGAGGCCAAACGAGGCACGTATAGTGTGTGTGTGTGTGTGTGTGTGTGTGTGTGTGTGTGTGTGTGTGTGTGTGTGTGTGTCTGTGTTGAGAAGGACCTACCGGGAAGTGGAAACGGGGCGAGAAAGTTCAGCCGCCCCTGTGCCACCATCCACCATCGCCGTTGGGCTCGACGTTCGCTGTGTACATACAACCAAAAACGTCAACTTGATGTTGGGTGCGCACGTGACAAGAAATGGGCGTGCGGCTGTGGGCAAGAGGTACCCGAGCAGCGGGTTTTCGGCCACCGGCGGGAGGAGTGCGCCGTCCCTCGAGGATGGCGCGCCTCTCGACGCTGTCTTCCGTGTTTTTACAGTCGGTGCACTTGCAGTTCTCGCCGCACAGGATGTTGGCCTGGAAGCACTCGCAGTACTTCTTCAGGCATCCGGACTTGCGGCAGTGACAGCCCCTCGTGTGCTTGCCCTGCACCGGTTCCACCGAATCCTGAGGTGTCATACACGACACAACACACACGAGACGGAGAAGGTCAGGGGCCGTTCCCGCCGGTGCAGGGGAGGAGATCGAGAGGGGGGGAGAGGCGAGCCCTACCGTCCCCGTGTTCTTCGGGCTGATGTTGATTTTGGCTCTGAAGGCCGATGGGTTGCGCTCGAGCGTAGCGGCCACAGCCTTGCGGACGGCCTCCTCGTTTTCGGGGGTATTGCTGCAGCCCACGCAGTTGCAGTCCTGACAGAAGGTGCGCGAAGCAAAGCATTCGCAGTATCTGTGGGACAGAGGGGAGGGGTAGGCAGGGAGAGGCGCGTAGTCAACAGAAAAGTCTAGGAAGCTGCTTGGAGAAGGGAAGGCGAGGACGTACAGCTTTAGGCACTTGGAGTTCTTGCAGTTGCAGCGTTTCTTCTTCCGCTTCTTCCTTTCATCCTCACCGCCGCCGCCCTCGGCGCTGCGCAGAAAATGAAGTCGTCAGAACGGAAGCAGGTAAGGAGAGATGAGCCAGTTCAACTGGCTTGGTCGACAAAGTCGTACTTGGTCTCGACTTGCTTGCTGCCTTCGATGGACATGAACGCTGTGAACGCCCGCTTTCTGTTCGACGAGCCGCCAGACTGCACGGAGGGAACCGCTGCAGCCCGCGGTCTGCACCAGGCCACGGCCACAAACGAAAAGGCATCAGCCAGAGCGACGAGCAAAGAAGTAAATAAGAGGAAAAAGAAAGGAAAAGGCAAGTAGGCTCGAGGTGGTACGGACCCGTCGTAGCGGAAGGCAGACGAGCGGTGAGCGTGGGGCTTGTGGATGGGCTGGTAGGCGTCGGGCTCGGGTTGGGCAGCAGAGCCGCTGAAGGTGGGGAGGGAGTGTGTGCCGGCGAGGCCGCCGCCCTGATAGAACATGAGCGTGGGCGATGCCGTGCGGGGCCGCTGCGGGAGAACCACTGGCGTGAAGGAAGCGGCCGAAGTGCGAGGCGGCGCGGGCGAGGCGTTGCGGAGGAGAGGAGGGAGCGGGGGCTCGCTCGTGAACCGCACACGGTGCGGGTGGAGCGGTGGGGGATACGATGAAGAAGATGAGGACGAGGAGGAGGAAGAGGTGGAGTCGCCTCCCGAGAAGAACGGGCTAAGGGACTCGGGCGAGGAGGCGAGCGGGGAGGGGCCCAGCGCCGTAAGGCCGCCCGAGTAGGACGACAGGTCCACGGGCGATCCGCAGCGCATAAAGTTGAGTGGCGACTGCGTGTTGATCCGATTGAAGTCGATGTCGAGCGGCGCCGGCTTGTGCAGCGAGCCTGCCCATCACCACCACTTCATTGAGCCATTGAACAATAGCACGCCACGTCGGCTGCACTTGCGACATATACAAAACACGCGCGCACATAGGGTAGAGGAAAGGGCATAACCGGCAGCGTCTACACGACGACGGTCGATAGCGGGCATCTCCACCTCGTCAGGGTCGAAACCGGGGTGGGAGAGGAGGCTCTTGACAGCCCAGGCAGAAGGCAGGGGCGGCGTGCGGGTGGCGTGCTGCCGCTCCTGGGGCGTCCTTGGAAACCCTCGACGATCGTTTGGTGTTGAGAAGTCGGCCGAAGATGGCCGGTAGCCCAGTTCATTATCGCCCCTCGTGATAATCTCGTCGTCCACCGTGCCACGCGACGTCATATGGGCATGAGGGTGCTGTGGAAGGTCTTCTGCTTGATGGAAGTGGGGCGGCGGATTGGAGGGGAACTGATGAGAGAGGCGCTCTTCTCTCGCCTCCTCCTCCATTCGTTCAAGGTCGTCATATTCGGGTTCCATTAGCTAAAATCCGCGAAGGAGGTGGACTACGTGGAGGCGCCCGTGTATTCACGTGAAATCGAGTCTTCTGATCGATTGTTCTGCAGCGTCTCCGCGAAGAGGCTCTTCGGCCATACACCAGAAGATCTCACCGCGACTAAGGAGAGATAAAGCGGCCGATGTAGTTGAGTCGGTTCTCCCTTCTTGGGCTGTCACACACACCTCTCTCTTCTTGAAAGATCAAACGCGTCACACCAACGTTTTTTTCCCGTTTGAAGTGGTTCGTGTTGCTCCAGTCGCCGCCTCAGAAACCACCCCCAATTACCGCGGGCGGTTTTTCCTCTTTCGTGGCTCTCATTTATCGCTTCTCGGCTGTCTGCAACCCGAAGAGCAGAGGGAGACCATAAAAAGACCTTTTCAGAACTAGCGCCCGAACTCCAACAACTCCTGGTCGAACCGAAGGAAAGGGGTCACTAGCAGGGGTCACCGGTGGGCTCGTAGCGGAAGCGAGCGGCTGCGTAGCGGTACTCCTTGCGGATAGCGTCGATGACCTCCCGGCGGTCGCGTATCACTACGGGCTTGCCGCTGGCGGCCACCAACCGAGCCACCTCGAGCTTCTGAGACTGTTCGATGATGGGCACGGGGCAGTTGCCCTTGTAGGCCACATCCTCAAACTCATACTGGCCATCACCCCGCGCGTGGGAGTTGGGTCAGCAGTGAATTGCATCGAGACCCCATGCGGGAGGTTCTCACCTGGTCCCGCTTCTCCTCGAGGAGACGATCGGCCATGATGCGGGCATGTAGCGCGTTGTACTCATCGCTGGCAGTTGTAAGAAGCGGATTGACTCCCGTGAGGCTGGCGTAGTGGCCCAGTGCGCGGTTGTCGCGAGGGAAGCAGGGCCCGCCGAAGCCGTAACCCCACTGCATGCACTTGGGCCCCACACGCGAGTCCTGCCCGACGGCGCGCAGAATGTCCTCCTTTCGAGCTCCAGGCGAGCGGTCGGCTATGTCGCCAATCATGTTACTGAACGAGATCTTCATCGTGATGAAGCAGTTCACCGCCAGCTTCGTGATCTCGGCGCTGGCCCAATGGGTCAAAGCACCCCGTGTTAGCACTCCACTGCCAATTCTACAGCTCCTTGGGGGGAGGGTAGGGACAGAGAGATACCTCTCTGGGGACATGCGTTGAAACTGCGGAGTGTTCTGGCATACCGACCTGCTGATAGCCTCCAGCTTATCGCCAGCTTCCTTGGTTCCTTCGCCTATGAGCACCTGGGAGGGCAAGTGACGTCAGCTTTGCTGTACCGGCATCGAAGAAGAGAGCCTCAGCATACCATATCTGGTCTAAGTAATCCCTGGATGATGTTCCCTTGGGCGATAAAAGAAGGGTGGTAGCTCAAACTGCAGCCCGTCGTTTCCTTCAATAAGTCTTGGGCCACATTGGCCATGTATCCAGGAAGGACCGTACAACAGATGGCAATGTGCTTGTGGCTCACTTTGGCATTGTTCTGCGTGGAGACTGTGAGCTTTGCAAGGCAGGCCTGACTGGAATAAGGGTGAACAGTACCAGCGTAAGCAAGACGTTGCTTACATTCCGGTGGTCGTAGACTTTATCGTCGGGTCCGCTCGGGGTATCGACGAAGAGCATGATAACCTCAGCCCATGCAACGGACTCAAGGAGGTTCGTGGTCGCTCTGAAGCTGGTGCTGGCGACAAGGTACTCGTTGACAAGTGGCTCGGAGGAGCGATATGTCTTAGCATTGAGCGCATCGACGTGGTCGCGCGAGACGTCCACCCCAACAACCTCGTACCCCGCCTTCGCGTAAACCAGGGCAGCACACAGCCCCAGCTTGCCCACTCCTTCCCGCCCGCCCCGCCCCCACGAAACATATGAGCGCAAGTGCTCCATCATGTCAGTGCGAGAGCCAGAGGGTACCAACGATACACAACCGGCCAAGACTCTGTGGGAAGGGCTCCATTGCCGGGTCGTGCCCCTTCTTGTTGTTGTGCCAAGTGGCGGAGCTGCGGCCAAGAAAGGAGACAAGGAAAAGAGGAGGAAACGGTGGTCTTGGTCAAAACTTGTTTTCTGAGGGCTCACGCGAGAGCCTGGCCCGAGGAGAGGAGGCTGGCGAGGCTGGTCTTCTTGTGGTCCTCCTTGACATCCTCTGTTTCGGGATGAGCGAGCTTTCGTAGGAAGTCCAGCACCTCGGTCGAGTCCTTGAGATGGAGGCTGGCCTCCTGCTTCTCGGGCTTCTGGCCCACGACGCACTTCACCAGCTCCGTGTTGGAGGCGTCCAACTTGGTCTGCAGCGGTAGACCCAACGTCCAGGTCAGCAAAAACCGAAAACGATGCCACTGGTTTGTGCAGGGAGCAGCTGTACCTCGGAGGGGAGGATGCCCAAGTCGCCAACGCCCAGGACCAGCTCGACGTCGCTGCGTTCCTTCAAGATGACGTCCTGTAGGAGACGCCCGACGCTGATGTCGTTCATCCTGATCTCGAGAGCCTTGTTGGTGTCCGACACCTCCAGATCCAACTTGTCTGAGGCTGCTTGTGGGACAACAAACAAACAAACAGACTCGGAAGTTAGGCGGTGCGGGTCCCGCTGAGTGATATTTTTTGGCTGCGTCGGAGGCTTACCAATCAGGGAGTTGATGATGGAGTGCAGGTCCTTCGCCTGGAAGGAGCCGTAGGGGCCGGCGGCCCGGTAGTTCCACGTGTAGCTCCCCTCGGTCTCCTCGATCATGACGCCCGGGGTCCTTTCGGCGTACCGCCTCAGGAGCGGGGCCACCGCGAGCTTCCAGTCCATGCTATCGGCCGAATGCCCCGGCAGGCGCTGCCACTCGTCCTTGTTGGGCGGCCTGTAGAAGAGGCCGAACTCGGCCACGAGGCCGATGCCAGGGATGGAGCGGAACCACGACTGCATGGTCTCCTTGTCGCGCCCGCTGGCCACGGTGACGAGGTTGCCGGCCGCGCAGAGCTCTTCCAACAGGCGCATGACCTGCGAAGTGGGCTTGGCCAGCACGGGGATCGTCTGGAACGGCACGAGCGTGCCGTCGTAGCCCAAGAGGAGCATGCGTTTGCCGGGCTGGTGGGCCTGGAAGGTCTGATAAAGGGCAACACACAAAGTCAGTGACAACTCGCATCAACTCGTGGTGAACCTGCTCACTGTAAGGGGCGGCGAGGAGTACCGATAGAACACGAGCAAAGTCATTCGGCGACTTCTTGAGCTTCAACAGACTGGCTCTCTGCGCCTGAGAAGCGCCCTGCAGCGCATTGACGAAGCTCTCGCCCCTGGCCCACAGACACAGACAGGGTGAGCGGCGCAAGCGGGTAGACAGCTGATGGGGACATGCGCACCAAGCGGCGGCCGTGTAGGTGCGAACGTAGTTGAACAGGGCCTGGTGGCGAGTGCGCCGGGAATCGGCGTCCATGACCAAGGCCTTGTAGATGGCGCGAGCGACGTCCTTGCTCTTCCACGGGTTGATACGCAGCGACGTGCCGAGCGATTGAGCGGCCTGCACGACATTGGCGACCGAACCTCAGACCTGAGCTATTATGGCCACTGCGCCCGAAATGGGATATGATAGAGCGTACGCCAGCAAACTCGGAGAGAATGAGCACGCCGTTGGTCTTCTCCTGGCAGGAGATGTACTCCAGGGCCTGTACGTGGCATGAGGGGGACACATGCGTGAGCGATCGGATGGCCCACCGCTTACAAGCTACAAGGTGGAAGGGGGCAGGTTAGCCGTACCACAAGATTCATGCCATCGCGCAGGGAGGTGATGAGAGCAACTTCGGCCACTTGGTAGAGCGCACAGAGCTCGTTGAAATCGACGCTGTGGTACACGTACTGCACCGGATGGTAGCCCAGGGCACCTGATTAGAGGCGGACGAGGTGGAGTGAGTGAGCGTATCGCAGAGAGCCGCGCAAGTGTGACTCGAGGCGCACCATATTTGCTGTTAATGCGGCCCACAAGCTCGTCGACTTCGCTCTTGAGCTGGCGGTACTCCTCGACGTCTTCGCGCGAGGGCACGGCGACCTGGATGAGCACGACCTTGCCCACCCACTCGGGGAAGCGTTCAAAGAACTCCTCCAGGCCCTGAAGCTTCTGGGGGATGCCCTTGATGTAGTCAAGGCGATCCACGCCCACGATCACCTTCTTGTCTCCGTACGTCTTCTTCAGCTCTTCGACGCGCTTGCTGTTCACGCCAACGACGGATGACGTAAGCACCGGCCATCCCAGGGCTGAGGCGAAAGGTCAAGAAGTCGGAGAGAACGTACAGCACGGAGGGCTCGTCGAGGTTGTCGAAGAACTTCTGTGGCTCGATGCCTACTGGGAACACGCCCACGGGAATGGCTCGATCGGCAGTGAAGACGGTGGAAGCCTGGGTCTCCACGCCGATGATGCGCGAACACGCCTGCATGAAATGACGGGCGTAGTCGAGCCTGGAATGTGCAACCATAGCCACACGCCCATCAGCATCGCCACGCTACGCGCACGCATGGGAGGGGAGGGGCGGTGGCCTACGTGTGGAAGCCGATGAGGTCGCAGTCGAGAATGCCCAGCAGGATCTCGGAGCGGACGGGCAAGATCTTGTAGAGCTCCGACGAGGGGAAGGGGATGTGCAGGAAGAATCCAATGCAGATCTATGGAAGCACGCCGGCGGGTCAGTGAACGGCCCCCATTCACTGCAGCCTTCTCTCTCTCTCTCTCTCTCCCCCCCCCTCTCGCAAGGGTGCTGGGCGGTGGTTGGGTGAAGGTGTTACCTGGGCCGACTCGGCGCCGTTATCGCAGAGCTTCTGGCGAAGCATGCGAGGCATCAGCATCAGGTGGTAGTCGTGCACCCACACCAAGTCCTCGGGCTGCCACATCTGCAAAAGGGGAAGAGTGAGCGTGGTGGAGGTATATCAAGGAGGGCCGCTGGTAGGTGTGCGCCCACTGCCGACGTACCTTGGCCACAGCATCGGCAAAGAGCTGGTTGGCAGTGACGTAGTGGTCATACCACGTGTCCTCGTAGTCGAAGTTCTCTCTGTAGTGGAAGAGCGGCCACAGGACACCTTCAAGAAATTCGTGTCAGCAAAAACAAAACAAAAAAAAAAAAAAATTAAACCTGGCGTACCGTTGGCAAAGCCATTGTAGTAGCCATCCACAACGTCGGCGCTCATCCATACGGGCATGCAGTTTTGTTCCAGCAGCAGCTTTTCAATCTGCAAGGTAAGTAGCAGGTGAGCCTTCCTACTCCCACCTCTCCGGCGGTCTTTTATGTCTTTTTGTAATTGTTTTTTCGTTTTCGTATTTTTTGCGAGTCAACCAGAGTGACGCACCTCTGCTCTCTCCTCGGCCTGATCGATGTAGATGCCCGGCCAGCCGATCCAGATGAACGAGCTGTAGTTCAGGCCCGACAGAGCGGCCACAAGACCTGGTTGTGGACACCAACAGAGCGAGAGAGAGAGAGTTTAGGGCACGGCAAAAGAGCGAAAGCGGAAGGGAGTTGGTGAGGGACAACGGACCGCCAGAAGAGCGCTTGAAGGTCCATTTTCCATTCTCCTTCTTGCACGTGATGGGCAAACGGTTGCTGATAACTATGAGGCGCTGCTCCTTGCCTTCGCTGCCAAGGATGGACTTGCGTCGCTCCATCTGCTTCGAGTCTTTCCTCTCCATTATAAAAGGGGGTGTGTTGTTGTGTGGAGGTTGCGGTGTGCAGTAAAAAGGTGGATGGGGAGAGAGGAAGAAGGTGTAGACAGAAGGCAGGTGCGTCAGGAAGCTGGTGGTGGCGATGTGAGAATGGGGCAGGCTGGCCAGGAGACCGAGCAGAGGCGCCTGCCATTGTGGCCTCGAAATGTGAACGGGAATTCTTGGTGAGCAGCGGAAAAGCAGAAGCGTTGCGAATGTCAAGGAAATCCGCTGGCGCCTTACTTCCACGCTCCGGCGAGGGCCAGCAATGCCACCTCACCCGTTTGGCCCTTTCGGCTTGTCGCTGTGACGTTCCCGAGCATGGGCCCTCTGCCCGGTAAGGAGAAGAGAGGATCACGACCGGTTGGGAAGACCCCTCCACTGGGGCTGGGATTTTACTGGGAAAAAAAAGGCGCCCAGAAATCGGTGCGTGTGGGCCAAATAACTCTTCGCAAGCGCACCAAATTCTTTCTTGTGATCAATTCGCGCACCGATCCAGTTGTTGCCGGCTGAAAATGAACAAAATTGCTGGCGTGCTGATCGCCCTCTTTGCAGTCGCGGTGGGTTTGACTGTGCTCTACCCTGGATCGTACGCTTCCTTCTTCTTTTTTTCGGCTCGCATTTCGCCGTTCCGCCACGGCAAACCTCCAATCAAATCGCGGTGCCCTCAATTTGCACGATGTCATGTGGTCTTACGGATGTTTGTCATGAACCCTTGCAGCGCGCAGCGTGCCCTCTTCACTGGAGTCATCAAAGCCGACGTTCTATTGCTTAAGTATTGGCACAACGTGTCCAGCACCGAACAAAGCCTTGAATCTCTGGCGCTGGAACGTCTGCTGCGGCGCGTTGCCTCCAACACGCTGGACGTCGAGGCCGCCCGCTCGGTTCGTAGCTTTCAAACCTTGCACCGAGCAGAAATGCCGGTGTTCTTCTTCGTTTAAGAGTGAGTGCTGAGCGGTCGCGTTTGCGCTTCAGAACTTGGATGGCTACGGCAAGCTGCTTCCGCCTGGTGCAGGCGTGACTGTCGAGAGAGTCAACATCTCGTACGCTCGCCAACCCACAAGTCACCGGTGTCCGACTCTTTGCCGTTGCAACAAGACTGATCCTGCTTTTCATTCGCGAGCAGACGTCACGATGGTACCGTGCTTCCCGCCTACTGGATCATCCCCCCCGTCCACAACAAGACGGTGCTCTTTTATACGCACGGTGGCGCTTACATTGCCGGGTGCGCTCTCCTCAACTTTCCTTTGTAGTCCCCCTTGTTCCCTTGAGCTCATTACCCGTCCGTACCTCTCCCCGCGCAGATCCTTCTATTCTCACGGCGGCTCTGTGGCCGAGCTTGCCAGTCGTGTGGGAGCCAAGGCCCTGTTCGTTGACTACAGGTGCGCCATTCCTGATTGGAATCGTGTCGTGCTGCGCAGATCTCCACTCATGCAGCGTCCTGGTTCTGTTTCAGGCTTGCGCCTGAGCACCCCTTCCCCGCCGCCATCGACGACGCGGTCACGGCCTACAAGTGGCTCATCTACGAACAGAAGGTCCCGGCCAACAGGACTGTGTTCGTCGGTGACAGTGCCGGAGGCGGTCTGGCCCTTCTTACCCTGCTCGCTCTCCAAGACGAGGATAAGGGTACATTTGTGCACCGGCTCTGTGGCGATGCTGCGTCCCGGTTGAGTGCTCACCTTCGCTTCGAACCCAGGCACCATCCCCACTCCCGCCGCGGCCGTCACGCTGTCGGCTTGGACCGACCTGTCGGTCGATCGCCCTTCCTACGAAAAGAACGTGGACTCAGATGCTCTGCTCAACGAGGCATTCCTCAACTGGGCCGCTTCTTTGGCCACGAGTACGTCAGTCACCCCGACCCCAGCTGCATCATGGGCGGGGAGAGTCGAGCCACCCGATACTGACACGCGCTTTACCCACCCGAAGGGACTCGCCCTGAGGACCGCGCTGCCCGTAAGTCGCAAAAGGTTTCCCCCATCTTCGCTCCGGCTGACAAGCTGGCCAAGCTGCCGCCGCTCTTCATGAGGTATGACTTCTGTGTGAAAATGCAACATTTTCTCCTTCTTCGGCTCCTCACCTGTTCATGATCTTTAGTGTGGGCGAGGCCGAGATCTTCCACGATGATACGGTCCACTTTGCTGGCAAGGCCATGCAAGCCGGTGGAGACGTGAAGCTTGTGGTGCGCATCAGCTTTTGACTCCTATCTCCCTCTTCCCCTCTTTTCGAGACGTCGTGCGGTCGCTTGTATTCTTCTGCTAATGCCGCAGAGGATTTCACGACAGGTGGCGCCGCACATGCAGCACGTCTACCCTTTCTTCTACCACTTTGTGCCCGAGGCCGATCAGGAGCTCACTCAAATCGCCCATTGGGTGAAGAAGCAGCAGAAGAAGCTGTGAAGCGGATTCCCTCGTCCTCCTTGCCGCAACTACGCCGCGTCGGCCACCTGCCTTCCTTCTCTTATCTTTATTTATTTATTTGATTTCTCTCTTTTTGTGCTTTTATCTTGCTCGTCGAAGAATACAGGTGGGCGCCACAGTGGCAGGCGGCTCGTGTGTCGTTGTGCCTCTGTCGTTAGATTGTTTTTCCATGTTGAGGTGTGCTGCAACCCTTCGGTCGGTCAAGCACGCTTGTTCGTGTTTGGTGGACCTGTTGTGTGTCCCCGCGAAATACGGCAAACACTTCCGTGGTATCGCACGGAGTAATTTCCACCCAACAGGACGCAAGAAGACCTCTGCCACAGCGCGTACTGCGTCGCGCGAGGCCAGGACGTTCTCACAGCCGTCTTTGGTCACGTTCCATCTTTGTCGCTTTTTTTCGAATTCAAGTTTTGCAGCAGGGCACGGCCCGCCGAGAATTCCATCATCATCATCATCATCATCATCTTCACAACACAGCAGCCTCTCGCACAGTAACTTAACTTAAAGGCGAGAGTCGCGACCGAGTGAGAAAGAACCGTGTGCACAGATCTGCATGTCTGTGGCGCGCCCCATCCCCGTGTTCCGACCAACTGAAGAGGAGTTTAGCGATTTCTCCAAGTATGTAACGAGCATCGAGCCCATCGCGGAGCAGTATGGCATCTGCAAAATCATCCCACCGGAGGGCTGGCGGCCTCGCACGTCCTCCTACGACGACCTCAACATCGAGATCCCCTGTCCCATCCGGCAATTCGTTCACGGGAAGCAGGGAGTGTACCAGGTGGTCAACGTGATGGAGAAGCCCATGACCCTGGCCCAGTTCAAGCAGGCCTCCGAAGAGCAGTTTGCTAAATGCTTTCCCAAATCGAAGCGGGAGGGCTCGGATGCCGAGAAGTTCGATATCGAAGAGCTAGAACGTCGGTTTTGGAAAAATCTGACCTTCCACGCGCCCCTCTACGGTGCAGACATGCTGGGCACCCTCTTCGAGGAGGAAGAAGATATTGAGAGTAAGGGGGCTGATGGCGAAATCGATGTTGATATTGTCGACGAGCCGCCGGCGAAGGGCAAAGCGAAGGCACAGCGATCGCCGAAGCGCAAGCGAGGCTCGACCGACGACACTGCCGACGCGGCACCGACAGATGCGCTGCCTGAGAAGAAGAAGAGGAATGCATGGAACCTCGGACATCTCGACACGCTCCTTAGCCAGCGTCTTGGCAAGCTCCTCCCCGGCGTGACGTCCCCCTACCTCTACTTCGGAATGTGGAAGTCGCTCTTCGCGTGCCACACTGAGGACATGGACCTGTACAGCATCAACTTCCTCCACTTTGGCAAACCCAAGGTCTGGTATGGCGTGCCCTCTGCCCAGAAGCACCGCGTTGATCAAGTTGCTCGGGTACGCTCCTCACGGGCTCTGCCTTTTCGGCCCGCCGTTTGGTCATGTGTGCGTCCTACTTACCGTGTACTGCTGATGTGTGTGGTGTGATGGGCGCAGTTGCACTTCCCGATGCAGTTCAAGGAGTGCTCCGAGTTCCTGCGCCACAAGTCTTCTATGTTCTCGCCCAACATATTGAAGACGGGCAACGTCTCGCTGACTCACGCCGTCCAACAGCCCGGCGAATTCATCATCACCTTCCCTGGTGCCTACCACTTTGGCTTCAACGCCGGTACCCGCTCTCTCTCTCTCTCTCTCAATTCATGTCGGCGCTTGCACTAATCTCTGCGCTGTGACCAGGGTTCAACTGTGCCGAGGCCGTCAACTTTGCGCTGCAGCGATGGCTCGATTTCGGCAAGAAGGCCAAGCCCTGTAAGTGCGTGGCCGACAGCGTGACGATCGACGTGGCCATGTTCATGAACATGGTTGCCAATGGCGACGAGGTGCCCGATGTCCTCCCCGCGGCGAAGAAGAGCAAGGCAGCAGACTCCACGACCAAGCCAAAGAGGATCGCCAAGCGAAGGTCCAGGGAAACGGCGACCACGCCGACGGGCGTGGTCTCCATGGTCGGTGGGCGGAGCATGGGTATGGTGACCGGCAGAATGATGGCCGCGCCGCATGCTACCGCGGCCCTTCCGGAGCCTCCCGAGTTCGTCGAAGAGACGCTCGGAGACGACGAGGCCGTGTCGGTCTTCTCCGAAGACGAGTTGCGCTCGGGCGACGAGAACGACGGCGGGGAGTATCTCGACCGTTCGGCATCTCGAAAAAAGCAGGCCAAGAAGCCTCGACGTAGCAAGCGAATGGAGAACAAGCGCAACTCTGGAGCCCCGAGCGGTTCTACCGACAGCCCCACCGAAGCTCCGGCCTCGAGCAAGGCCGAGAAGCGATTTAAAGAGCGGAAGGAGCCCGTGCGGCGCAAGAAGCAGGCCAAGGTGGCTGCTGCCGCCGCTGCGCCACCGTCCGCCGAAGAAGCGCCGGCCGGCGTGCAGACTCTCCGGACGCCCACCGATGCAACCAAGCCGCAGCCAAAGCAGGTACGCTCGTTTGACATTCAGCGGCCGGCGTTTTGTGTAACGCGACCTGACCTCTTCACGCCCCCCCCCCCATTTCCTCCCGAACCACAGCGTGCGGTGAAAAGGAAGAACGCCAAGGTGGCGGATCGCTTCCAGAAGAAGGCAAAGGGACAAGAGCCCAATGTCGAGGAAGGCCCAGTCAAGACGAGAGAATTCCACGTACGTTATCAGTGCTCGTGGTGATCGTCGTGCCGCTTCCCCGCTCACCCTTCGGCCACATGCGACACGATAGGGCCTGAAGATCATTATTCGACCACCGCGAGCCGACAGCATCGCGAATGGCGCGCCAACGCCCGCACCTACTCCCGGCGCCCCCGCCCCCGCCCCGGCGGAAAGTGCGACGGTCGGCGCACGCAAGCAGCGGGCCGTGGCCACCAAGCGAAGCAAGCCCATGAAGAGCAGTGCCGCGCTCAAGAAGGGCAAGAAGGCCAATCCGGACCTCATGCCTGAAGGCAAGACCACTGCCTGGCAACAGCTCAACGCAGAGGCTAATCGTCAACACAACAGAGACGGCACCGCTACGGAGCCAGCCCGAATGAAGGGCGGGCCGGAGTACCACGCCGAACAACCGCCGGAGCCGCTGCAACAGCCCACGCTCACGTCCTTCTACGCTCCCTACATGACCGGACGACAGCAGGGCACGCCCAGCTACGGCCACTTCCTGGTGGGCGAACGGACCCAACGAGGAGACCACCAAGCACCCAACCGAGAGCGGCCTCAGCCTACCCGCCTTGTACGCCAGCGCACAAACCTCCCCGTCCGCTTCGCTTCCTTCTCGCTAAGCCAAGCTCCATGCTTTTTCTCCCTCCGCACAGGACTCACGACCTGCGGTGACGCAGCCCTACCCGACCCTGAAGGACTTCATGTCGCCGCAGGCTGCCTATCCTCCGCTATCGAGCTTCACGTCGAGCTTCTCCAGCGCTCCGACGCCGTCTGTGGGAGGCGGCCACACCGAACCGACCGCACAGCCCGGCTCGGCCTACAGTCTCGCGCTCGAACTGCAGCGACACAAGCTCAAGGAGCTGCGAGAGAAGCAGCAGCAGCTCCAGCAGCTACGCCAGGAACAGCAGCCCCAGCTCCAGCAGCTGCAGCAGTACATCCAAGCGCAGCGGCAACTCCAACAACAATATCACCAGCCGCATACGGTAACAATTTCATTTCCTTCCAGGCGGGGTTGTTGTCTGCTCCACACAAGCGCTCACCCCTGCCCCCCCCCCAATCCTCCTCCCAGGAGTCCACTGCTTCGTCTTCGGCGTACGCCGCCGGAAGATATGCTTCGGGCCTGCCTCCTCCGCTTCCCACTTTGCCCATCACCAGCACTACCACCACCACCGCTTCGTATGAGTCTCCCTTCTCTTCCTCGATCGCAGGCGCGTATGGCCTACCGCTCCCCCCGCCCGTCCATGCCTCCTCTCCCCCGTCCTCGTCGGGACTCGTCTCCTCCTCCTCCTCCTCCTCCGGCAGCTTCCCGCCACCGCAGCACTACGCCCGCTCTCCCCCTCCTCTGCCACCACACCTCTACGTGGAGCGACTCGCGCCCGCCTCGATGCAAGCACCGGCGGACGGGACGGGACACAAGCTGGTGCACATCCTGCCCAATCCCGCGCCCGCGAGCGCTCTTGCGGCTCTCTACGCCCCACGCATTTCTCCTACTCCTTCTCCTCTCTCGTCTTCTTCTACCGCCGCCTCCGCGTCCTCCATTCCGAGCCCTGCGCCCGTCCCTGCCCCCTCCACCTTTCCCGTCAGCTCTTGATCTGCACCTCAGCTCTCTACTCGCTCCCGATGTACATAGGCCTCTCTCCTTCCTCGACCATCAAACAATAAACTCCGCCATCATTAGCGTTGTCCAGTCACACAGTAGGTTGCTCGTCTTCCATGTACATCTTGCGTGACTTGCGTGAATACGCCCTGTCGTAGTCGTGACTGACGGCAAGCAGCGTAGAATAGAGCTCAACCACGTCCACTATTCCGCTCTCTGTTGAAGAGAAGCGACGGGGTCAGCATCTCGAGACACTTTGTAGTGCAGCCGAGCGAGGCAAGCGCTACCGAGGCTGTGTGGATGTAAGGGGTCATGGGCGGTCCCAGCCCGAGTTGCCTAATCGGGCGGTTCGGTTGAAGGCCCACATGGCCAGTCCCCAGAGGAACAGACCCACGCCCAGGGTGCCCAAGGCCGCGGCAAACCACGCCCCGAGGATGGCCGTCGCCGTGAAGAACTGCCACGCCGGCCACGTTCGCTTCTTCCCGGCGCTATCCTCGCCCACGCGCCACCCCAGCACGTAGGGCCACACCACCCAGTGCAGAAGTGCCGCACTCAGCAGGCCCAGCAGGCAGCCCAGCACCACCGAATCCATACGCGTCTGGGTCAATGCGTCCAACTGTTCGGCCCACCCCGTCGCCTCCTTCACCTGAGCTGCGACCTCCGCCTCCATCATCTCTTTTGTACGGGATAAAAATCCAATTATTATTGTTAGTCGCGCCGGTGGACTTTTCTTTTCCTTTCTCCTTTCTATCTTAGTTTCTTTTGGAGGATGTTCGCCCTAAATGAAGTGGGGAGGTTTCGGGCGAGCTTCTAGAGTGTGCGCCAAGGCAAAGAAGGAGGGCCAGCGGTATGGAGGCCGCTAGGAGGAGTGAGGATGAGTCGGAGGACTACACTGGCGAAGAAAGTGAGGAGCAGACGGAGACGGAGACGGAGACGGAGACGGAGACAGAAAGTGAGGATGTGTCGGGGAGTGATGGAGACGAGGAGGCGCCCCTCGTCCGAGAGGAGGAGCATGACAGAGGCAAGAAGAGCCAACAGCGAGGACGCCCCCCACCCGGCAACAAGAAGGCAGGACGCAACCCCTCTCCACCAACCACGCGAAGGGGAACAGGCAAAACCAGGAAAGATGAGCAACAGCGGTCGGAGACCGAAGACCAAGACCAAGATGAGGAGAGCCACCGCTTCAGAGGGGAGAAGGGCAGGAAGTGGAGGAGAGGTTCTTCAGGGCAGGATGGCAACGGGGACGCCCTGACGCGGGTGCTGTTGTGGAACCGGGGGCTGAGCGCGTTGCTGCAGTGGGCTTTCATTAGGTGGTCGCGGCTCCTCCACAAGTACCCTGTCGTCATCATGCTCCTCTCGGCCATCATCTACGGTGGCCTCGGCTTCGGCCTCTTTCTTGAGGACAAGCAGGACGACCAGCCCCGGTACCCTACCCAACCCTCATTAATAACTCACTCCATTTAATACATTTTTATATCGCTACATTAAAAAGCAAATAAATAATAAATAATCTCTGATTGGGTGCTTTTGCGCCTGTGGCGTGACCGTAACTCACGCCGGTTGGCCGCTGGACGGCGGGATAGGTTGTGGCTGGACGATGGCAGCGCCTACGTCACGAACGAGGACTACCAGAAGCAGGTGTTTGGCGAGCACGAGGAGCTCTTCATCATCACCGCCAAACGGAGCGGTAACCCACCTCCCCCGACTGTTGTTGCCGTTGACGCGTGAACCTGTTCCTCGCTCATGCACAGTACGCGTGTCGTGCATGCGCCGTCGGTCGTTTGGCAGGGGCGGACCTCTTATCGCCGGAGAAGCAGGTCATAGCGGCCAATGAATCGCGCACGTATCTGGAGGAGATGTACCAGCTGCACGCGATGATGTTCAACGTGTCGGTGGAGTGGAAGAACCGCACATACACCATCGCCGACCTGTGCGTGCATCCCAATCCTGCCAAGCCGAACGTGTGCCGCTACTACTCGGTTCTCGACTACTGGGGCTTCAACCTCACCGCCATCCGGGACGACCCCGACCCACACGCCATCGTAGGCGGGCCGCCGCAGCAGACCTCCTTCCGTCAGCCGCTACTGCGCAACTTGGTCGTGGGCGGGATGACGCTCGGCCAAAACGGCTCGCTCGAGAGAGCGTCCGCGTTCAAGTCCCTCATCTACGTGCACGCCTCGCAGGCCGCCACCGACGCCAACCCCGACTGGCCGGCCATCGTCGCCGCGTGGGAGGACGCCCTCGTGTCCAACGCCACCAAGTTCTCCCAGACTTCGCCGCTCCTCAGCGTCTACCTCGTCCTTCAGGTTCTCGCCCGTGCTTCTCCCTTCTCTACGACACACTGGCCTCACATTGCTTGACAGGCGTCGCTGACAGATAAGCTGATCGCCCAAATGGTGGGCGATGATTGGCTGTTCTTCCTCTCACTCGGCTGCATGTTCGTGTTCCTCATCGGTATGCCCCCCCCCCTCTGTTGACACCCGCCCAGTGTTTCTTGGCCCGTTGGATCGTTAAAACTGTACTTGATCTCTCCGTATCGCAGGCACACTCTACTCGTTCGACTGCGTCATCTCGAAGGTGCTCCTCACGGTGGCCGGCATCGTCCACGTCGTCTTGGCCGGCATTGCAGCCACCGGTAGGCCTTTCCTTCCTTTCTTTGCCGCCACCCGACCTTGTTCGGCGCGTTCCGGCACCTAGCGTCTTACCGGCCGCGTGTGTGCGCGCACGACGCAGGTCTCAATGGGTTTCTTCGCATCACCATCACGCCACTCTCGCAGACTCTCTACTTCCTGGTGATGGCGCTGGGCATCAACCACATCCTCCTCCTGGTGCGCCACTGCCGGCGTTTCAGCAATGGCTCGCATTCACTCACCTGTTCGCGCACGTCAACTCTCTTGGCAGGTGCACGCTTATGAGCGCACTCTGATCGAGGACCTGACCACGTCTCCGGGGCTGAACCCCTACCGCAAGGTCAAGGCCAGCGAAGCCAACCCCGAGCTGGTCAGAAACCTGTACGATTCTCCCCCGCCGACCCCTGCCAGCTGTCGCTTTGGTGCGTGCGCATGCGAGGATTGACGTGTGGTGGCGATGTGCTATATATAGCGGCGATCTGTCGAACCAGGACGTGGTGGTGGTCGATGACGAGTATTGGATCAACGGGGCCATGGCCAAGGCCTGCCCCACCATTACCATCGAGTGCCTGATCGAGGTCATCGCCTTCCTGGCCATCTCCATCTCCCCCATCCCCGGCCTGCGATCATTTGGCCAGGTGCGCACCGCCCCAGTTCGCGATCATCCCGCCTCTCCGTTGCTGGCTGTGGCCATGAGTTGTCGTTGTGTGCTAACGCGCGTGATGATGGAACCCCTCAGCAAGCTGCGTTGGCTGTGGGGACGGAGTACCTGCTCCTCATCTCGTTCTTCGCCTGCTGCCTCATCCTCGACTCTCGCCGAATCATGGTACGCACGCAATAGCGCACACGCCAGAAGGGCGCTGTCTTCCCAGATGACGACCTGTTCACGCCACCCCCTGTAGAAATATCGTTCGGACATATTGCCCTGCATCTCGTGCTACCCCGATGTGGATGACGTGGAGCATTCCACTTCCACTCGTTCAGTGCAATCCGTCACCTCGTACGAGCGTTACACTTTCGACCGTGCCTGCCCGTGCATGGATGCGTTGTTATGGAGGAGCGGTGTGTTGGGATGTGGCTGATGCATGAGCATGTGTTGTTGTTGCTGCTTTGCAGAGAGGACGAGACAGAACAGCGCAGCCCGCCGCACGACTCCGGCTCGGACGACTCTGAACCACAGCCATTGGGCAAACTTTCGGAGCACGGATCGAACTCGATCCAGCGGGTTTCCACCGCCGCCGTTGCGGGAGAGACGCCCACCGGGCAGGTGATCATGATGTACGGGACTCCTCGCTCCAATTTGTTGGTGCCTCGCCTGCGTTAACACACAACACATGCACGCATACTCGACAGACGCGAAAGGCCGGGCGCGGCGAACAGGAAGAGGGGCACCATCCTCGTGCCGCTCATCTCCCGCTTCTTGGCGCCCTTCCTGCTTTGGACGCCCGTGCGGGTCATCCTGGTGCGCTCCCTTCCCCCAATCGGCGCTGCGGTTTGGTCGTGGTCCGCGTGCTCATTGCTGTGCCCGTCCGCGAATGCGCGTCCAGCTGCTCGGCCTGCTGGGCTTCGCGGGCCTCGGCATCTACGGCATGGACAAGTGGGAGCAGGACTTCCTGCCGAGCGAACTCTACAGCTCCAACTCGCCCGAGTACGAGTACTTCAAGCTGGACGAGAAGCTGTTCCCCAACGGAAGCAACCCCATCCAGGTCATCACCACCCGAAGCAACTACTCCCTACCGCTAATCGGCACGCTCCGCCTCAACCCCCCCCCCATCTCTTTCATTTCGCATCGGCAGACGAGACCAGAGAAGCTCACTGTGGTGGCGGTGTCTGGCGTTGGTGGTGGGTGGGTGGTGGTGGTGGTGAACAGGGTCGAGGCTGCTGGAGCTGGAGCGAGACGTGCTGAATTCTACGTGGGTCGACGGGCGGTCATTCCACTCGTGGTACGGAGAGATGGTGCGCTACCTGCAGAGCGTGCCGGCCTACAACGCGACCCTCATCAACGGGCTCTACCCGCCGCCGGACAAGTTCTACGCCTACCTCACGGCCTTCCTCAACTCGTCGAGCGGGGAGTTCTTCCACAGCGACGTCCTCATCTCCCACTCGACGCAGTCGGTCACCGCCGCTCGTTTCCTCCCGCTCTCCTTCAACCTCATCGAGCTCTCGGACCAGATCGACGCCATCGAGGACCTCTACGCCATCGCCGACGAGGCGCAGCCCCTCTTCGCGTTCCCGTTCGACCCCAACTGGTCCTTCTTTATGACCTTCCCCGCCATCCAGTCGAGCTCCCACATCTACCTCATCCTCGCCTTCTGTATGTGCCCTCTTGCCCCTTCCCCACCCGTTGCGTTTTCCTTGCAAGGTGGGAGGGAGGGGTGCTAACGTGGTGGCCTATCGTACCACGTGGCAGCTTCCGTATTTATCGTCACCTTCGTGCTGATGGACGCCGTCTCGTGCTTCATCGTGCTCGTTAATTTTGTATGCGTTCACCTTGAGGTCCGTCCCATGTTCCCTCTCCAAAACCGTTCACCCTTTGGCAGGCTCGCGCTCTGTGCTCACGTTGTGGTCGATTTCCGTCTCTCTCCCCCCCCCTCGCTTGTGCTGTGTGTGGTGTGTGGCCACAGTTGATGGGCATTGTGATGCACTTCTCTTCGCCGACCATCCCCATCTCGCAGCTCTCCCTCGCCACCATCGTCATCACGACCGCCCTCGCCGGTACGCCGCCGCGTCATCCCCTTCCCGCGTGTCACCATCCAGGCGTCCCCGATACGTGCTGCGATTGACGATAGTGTGTGTGTGTGTGTGTGTGTGTGTGTGTGTGTGTGTGTGTGTGTGTGTGTGTGTGTGTGTGTGTGTGGGCGCGCTACAGTCACCTACTCGGTGCATATCCTGCAACACTTCGTGCACGGAGGCGAGGATATCGCAGACCGGAAACAGCGTCTCATCCATGCGCTCTCTACCACCGGATACACCCTCACCTGCGGCTTCTTCTGCGTCGTCCTCGGTAAGCCCCTAGCCACCCCGCCCCTCGTCAAGGAGAAGCGAGAGATCGCTCACACAGTTGGTTTCGGTATGGTAGGCTGCCTGGTGGCCTTCTTCGTCCATTCGGCGATCTTTTTGACGTTTGCCCACCTGTTCACCATCGCTCTGACGTTGTCGTGGGGCAACACCATGCTCCTCGTCCCCATCCTCATGTCCTTCCTCAGCGTGTGGTGACCACCCTTCCCCCCCCCCATTCGCTCTATCCCAGCGGGACACCTCCGGCGAGAAATAAATCGAAACCAACACCGCTTGTCGACACCTCGCCCAACCAACCAGCAAGCGGAGCGTTGGGTATTTGTTTGGCCTTTCGCTTGTTCCCTTACTTTCTTATCCACCAGCCTAGCCTCTTACACACAACGGCATCACTGGGTACTTACCCTCACGCATGACACGCACATATAACACACACACACGAAGAAGCACACGACCGCACGTGCACAGGCGAAAGCCCAACGCATTAGTTACTCTCCCTAGGCGCAACGTGCGTCCTCAGGGTTTGGCTTACGCCTGATGCAACAGCGGTCTTGCTCAAAGCTCTCATCAGCACATCGCCGTTTTTTCCACCCGTAAACCGGCGTTTTGACTTGTGAGTGCTACATCTCACTCTTATCTCTTCCTAGGTGCCGCCCTCAGTCCGTTGACAATGCTCTTCTGATTTTCCAACACGGCCGGATCCGTCCCGGATTCTTTGAAGGTGAGATCCGCTCCTGCGCTTTGTTTTGTCCCTTGGCGTCTTGTTCCAAATGATGTTCAATGGACTAGAGTTTCTGAACATATAACCTTGATTACAAATGCTAAAAGCAACACTGAAAATCACATTTTAAACCCCGATTCATGTCTGGTGATTTCCGTTCGCTAATCTTCTCTCCTCTTCCAGATCTACCCTCGACCTCAGTGTCGCCTGAACAGGCCTTTACGGAGCCGTGACTCTCCAAAGGTGAGTTTCTGCCTCTTCCCTTTATGCTCTCATTTAGATGATGATACTTTGGAATTACCGTCTGAATAGTCGTTGAGGACAAATCTGGCACCAGAACTGATTAAAAATTTCGATCTTTTTTTTCTGTTGCTCTACCCCTGCACAATTCTCACCTTCCGCCCTTCGTCCAGGTCACAAACGCTGCCGCTTGGCCTGAAGAAACTCTTTTCCAACGCGGGGGACGGCGAAGAGCTAGCTTTTAAAAGCTAGCTATTCACCGTCTCTCTCATTGGAAACCCGGTGTTCTGGGCCACTTTCAACCTTGTCCGCCCGCAGCCCTCAGGAGACCCGGTAGCTAACGTTGATTAGATCAAAGCCACGGTGCAACAGTGCGGAGTGGATAGTTCAATAGACGTCTCGTTCGTAAGCAAGAAGACTACACCATATCACTGGATGGTGAGGTTTTTAATGAACTCCTCAACAAGTATTTCATCTGCTGTGCCGGTCTCGATTGTCCACTGCTTTACTTGCAACACCATCTTGCCGATTTGTGGGCCCTGCACAATGAGGTGGCGCATTCCCAGTCAGCCACGCACGTACACACATAGATAGGCAAAGCAGCACACCTTGATGTCCGGGTGATGCTTGCAGATGATCTTGCCGAAGTTGAGAGCGAGCTTGGGGGCCTGCGGCTTCGGCTTCGCTCCGATATGCAACCTACGCGACACACCGGCGTGAGTGGACAGCAAACCCAAAAACCAGTGAGAGCCAATGAGAAGGGCACGCACCGCACGTTCTGGAAGATCTTGCCCTTGAGCACGATCTTGCTGTGGACCCAGATAGGCTCCGGGGGCGGCGTGGCTTCCTGAGGCTCGCCCTCTCCCGCGGCTGTTTCCTCCACCTTCTTCTCCTGCGGTTCGTCGGGATACTCCTGCCCGGTGACGCGCACGGGCCGCCACGCCTTGATGTCGTTGCTGTCCTTGGCCCTGCCTGTGTGTCGTTCGAGGTCAGCCCATTGCTCCTGCTGTGCGAGCGATTGCACGATGTCTGATTGGCAAAATGTACGCGTACCGATGGGCGAGATGGCCACGGTGACGTGGGGTGTGGTGTTGAGCGTCGGCACGTCAGAGCTCACTTTGACCGCCGCGGCCTTGTCGTCCTATTGTCGTAGGTCGAGAAGGGCTTAGTCCAGCCCCAACATGATCCAGCGCGTCGGAAGGGGGAGGGGAGCGCGCGCACCTCTCCGTAGGCGACCACTTCTAGCTCGACCTCCCGGCCGAGCGCGTAAAGGCTCTTGTCAACAGAGGGGAACAGGTCCTCGCGCATCTCGCCCAGGCACATCGTCATGTGGTGCGCCTTCTTCGCCCAGCGGGCCTGCATCCGCACGCACACACGCCCGAGCATCAGAACACCACTGGCGCGCGTTACCCCGTATGTGTGTGAGGTGTGTGTGTGTGTGTGTGTGTGTGTGTGTGTGTGTGTGTGTGTGTGTGTGTGGTGTGGTGTGGGGTCACCTCACCTTGGGCGGGAAGGCGTTGATGAGCTTGCGATGAGACTCCTTGTCTAGCAGCACGCCCGTGTACTCGACAATATCTTTGATGACGTACTCCCGCCCGTGCTTGTTCATCAGGAACTCGATCACCTCCCGCTCCTTTTCCTCCGGCAGGAAGTGCGGCGGCATCTCCACGAAGTGGACCTGCGCACAGCAAACGAACGAACAAAGTTGGGAGGGAGGTGACGGGGAAAGCGAAGCGAGGAGAGAGAGAGAGAGAGAGGAAAGGGGAGATCACCTCAAAATCGATGCCCTGCTTCTGCTTCTTCTCGAGCAGGAATCGGCTGAACTCCTCGAGGTGGTTGGGTCGGTCCTCCCACATGTTTATCTTGCGCGGCTTGTGCTTGGCGATGAGGCCGTTGATGAACTCCTTCTTGAACTCCATCGTCTTCATCTCCGGCGGGTCCTTCAGCCCTGTTTTCTCCCATCACGCGCGGCACTCAGTCAGCTCGCGAGCGCACGTTTTTCTACAGGTGTGGCCGAGCCGCACCAACGACGTCAAACGCCAGGTTGAGATGGCTGATCAGCGTCTGGATGCTCTCCCGATACGACTCGGTACGGCCGGTCAGCAGCACTGGCGCCGACACACAGGGAGTCAGCCGGGCAGCGTTGTTGAGTGGAGCCCACGAGGACAGAAGAGAGATGAAAGGAAGGGAAAAGTACCAGTGACAGCAGAGTCCGAGGCCATAGAGTCGCGCACGCGCTTCACGAGCTGTTGATTCCACCACTCCTCGCCGGGCGCCATGGGCACGTACGGTTCTGACAGCGTGATCACCTGCCGCCACCATTTTAGCCAACACACCAGGCCAGCACAGAATAATAAGAAAAATAATAACAATAATCTAAACACAACGAGGCTTACTTCTTGGAACCAGCCGAGGCCGCGGTCCCTCGGGTGACCCTTGAGCTTGCCGACAGCCTCGCTCGACCACTTGGTGAAGTTGGGTTCGGGCGAACGGAAGAGAGTGCCGTCGAAGTCGAATATGTTGAGCTCGCTCACCCCGCCGTCGGGGCGGTGGGCGACATGAAAGGCGGACGACGTGGCCTCGTCCTGGCCGGCTGCCTGCGGGTGTGTGGCTTCAAAGTCCTGCTTGTACTTCCCAAACCGCTCTCCAAACGTGCGTGGCGAGTCGGGGGGCGTGGTGCCGCTTGGTGTCACTGGCGTTGCTGAGTCTTCCATCCTTTAGTACTGAACCAACCAATCTTGACTACGCGTCCTACGGGCCTGTGCTTGGTGCTTAGCTGAAGTTGTTATTTCATTTTTAATTCGAACCACCAGCTCCAGAGGAAAAATTCAAGAAGCAAGTGAAAAGACAAGGAATTGGGTATTAGAAAATGGAGCTTCTGGAGGAGGATGAGAGGGACGAGATCGCCTTCTCCGGCATTCCCGACGTCATCTCCCGATACTATTTGCAGTACTTTTGCATGAGTACGTACCACACCACGGTGTCAGTTGATTTAAGAGTAACTTCTCACCACTTGCCGGCAGATGCAGATGGAATCGAAGGACACGACATGTACGTGTATCAGCACTCGAATCACAACTGCATCGTCGGAGTGGCCGACACCCACCCTCTCGTGCGAGAAGGCAAGACGGTAACCAACATCAACTTCTCCTCTGGCAACGGCAAGCAGGACTATCTCAACATGAAGATCAAGGGCAAGGGCAAGAAGGTTCGCTTTTTGTCCCTCCTCCTCTTTTCTTCTTGGGCTCACGGGCACGCCGATTGGGCGATGTGTTACAAAAGGGAGGACACTGGATGCAGGAGAACACGGCCCTGTGCGAAGTGACGTGCTCGGACGGCACCAAGTACACGCTTCCTTCGTGCGTGCGCGGCCACCTCATCGAGATCAACAAGCGCCTGCTCGACGACCTCACGCTCCTCACGCGCAAGGTTGTGCACCCGTTCTCCGCCAGCGCTTCATGCTTGCATGCTTTGGATCTGACGACCTGCACAGGCTCGCAAGGACGGCTACGTCGCCATCATCAGGCCCAAGTACACCGAGCAGGCGACGATCTGCAACCACCTCACCTCGTACAAGGACTTTCAACAGAAGCGGTCCGGCCAAGCGGCTGCCGTCGCTTCGTATTCCTCCTCCTCTTCCTCTTCCACTTCCTCATCGAGCAATGGCAGCAGCGAAGCCGCCTCTTCCCCACCCGAAACAGGAGAGGCTGCGTTGGCCATGGAAGTGGAGGAGTCCGCGGCCCCACAGCCTCCCATCTGAACCCTCCCTCTATCCCCCAACCCGGTGTCTCGCCTCCCGCGGGAGTGTGTTGTGGCCAATGACAAGGCAGCCCCAGCGTTTCTCAGGCGAATCAGGCGATGCAAGGTGGGCGATCCTTCCCAAGAAAAAAGGCATACAAACCAGTCAGGAAGGAGCGGCGGTATCAGAGGACGTGGTGGACCGCCTTGTAGGAGACGAGGACGGGCTCCTTGGGCCGGGTGGTGTGGAGGTTGTTGCGGTCGGGCTGGGGGAGAACGCCGTCCTTGGAGGTCAGCTTGAACTCGTAGGTGCTCAGCAGGACCGCCATGATGCTCTTTATCTCCAGCTTCGCGAACTTCATCCCCAAGCACGGGTGCTTGCCTGTCCACCAAGCAACCCGGCGCGTGAGATATCGAGGTGGTGTGCGGTCGTGTGTCGGTGTGTGCGTGGGTGATGGGGCTGTGATGTACCAACACCCCAGCCAAGGAAGGAAAAGACCTCCGAGTCCTCCTCCGATCGCGGCGGGAGGAAGCGGTCTGGATCGAACTTGAGGGGCTCCCGGTAGATCTTTTCGTCCAGGTGCGTGACGCCTGCACACATTCACAAGCGGCCGTGAGCGTGAGAGGTTGTCGCGTGCGTGCGGGAGCTGTAAATACCAGTCTGGTGGCAGAGGAAGGAGCCGACGGGAATCTCGTAGCCGTCGATAACCACGCCGGGCTGCAGGACGCGGCGCAGGGTGACGCCGGAGATGGTGAGGCGCAGAACCTCCTTGATGGCCAGATCGAGCACGGGCATGGCCTCCCACGCCGACAGGGGCAAGTACTGGAGAGGCTTGCTCGGGTCCACTGCGTCCCCGGCTCGCCGGTGAGTACTGGCCCAGTCAAGGGAAGCAAGAGTGGCGTTACCCTTGGTCTCGCCCGACACGAAGTCCTCTTCGGGCACGCTATCCTTGTACTTGGCGACCGTCTCCTTGAGCTCCTGTGGGCGGAAGCGTTTAGAGACCGGTTCCCCAATTTAGGCGAGAAAGAGAGAGTACGTGCCCGCAGTATCTTTGCGCGCCACGTGGGGTTGTGGGCCAAGTGAGTAAGCAGCCACGCCGACCCGATGCCCGTGTTGACGATGGCCGCGAAGAAGAAGCCCAGCAGAATCTGAACCACCTGCAGCACGCCACCTCCGTCAGTTTGCCCCATGTATGAGGGTAGATGGAGGCAACCTCAGGATCGGACTTGCCGCTGTCCATGAGAACCTGCAGGGTGTCGTCCTCCCTGCGGTTCTCGTCCCTTCGCTTCTTCATGATGGTGGCGATCATCGTGTAAATACCCATCGTGGCCTCCTGGCGCTACATATTGCATGCGTCGACCCACACAGCCCACGACGACGAGTGTCAGCATCCCCGCACGCTCGCATCATGCTGGGGATAGGCACCTTCTTCTTGGAGGGAGTGGGAAGCCAAGGGAGGAGGACGGGCACGGCGCCGGAGCCCCTCTCCAGTTCCCAGTAGAATCCCGTCAGCTTACGCACCACCTCAGGGTCTTCGGCGATCTCTCTGGCGCCCAGCATGCGGCAGCTCAGCTGAAACACAATCTGTCGCCCGACACACGCGCGGGTAAGCAAGCAGGCGAGAACGGTGGTGAGAGCGGCAGCTACCGAGTAGAGGGCGACGAAGGGGTCGAGCTCCCCTTGGGTGCCCCACGACTTGATACTGTCATAGATGTCCCCAATGAGATGTGGCATTGTATTGCGGGTGCGTGTGCGCGACAACGACTGGGAAACAGGGAGGATGGCGTCAATGAGGGGAACGAAGAGAACCATAGTGCCACTCACGTCGTTGTACCTTGAGTAGGAGGTTGGAAAATTCATTGCTCTCGTATTCCTTCACATTCTCCAGCCGTGGAGTGGCGTCAAACAGGATCCTGTAGCCTGTTGCAATACGTATTGAAACAAGCATGTTATGATATCTGCACGTGGTAACGAGAGGGTCACTGCGTGTTTACACGCAGCCGTCTATTGGCTCTCTGGGGCGGGTGTACCTTGCGCGAAGTTGGCGATGTGATCGGGATAGGAGTAGAAGGCCTTGCGCGCATCGGGGCCGGCGACGAAGAAGACCTGGTGCTGGAGCAGGCGGAAGGAGAAAAAGCGGCCGTGGCGTGCAACGTTCTCGCGCATGAAGTCCCACCGCCTTCGAAAGAAGTCCGGGCTACCCAGAAGCGGAATGCCTCGCACCTACTCGCACACGGCATACATCAGGAGAAGTGCAATAACGGAAGGTAAATGAAGGAGCAAAAGTACTTGCGGTGGTGCTCCAGCCTTCGTCGCATGTTGGCGCTTTAGGAGGAAGAGAATAGCCAGCACAGCCGCAGCAGCAGCTGCCACTAGAGGGAGGTCCATCAACGTTGTGGTATGACTTGGCAATGTTTCGCGGCAAGCGGCTCGGCGTAAAGAAGAAGGAACGCTCGTTCGGTGGGTTATAACGCTACAGCACCTGCCCTATTGGCCCATAATACGCTCCAAACGTCTTTACCCTATCGGCCCATAATACGTAAAATGCGGATGCCTTCTTTTTTATAGAAACATTTCCTTTTTTGATCCAGGCATCCAGCCGGCTGTCGGTCTTTTGGGAGACTCTTTGCCGGAATTCCACCTCAAGAGGCTTTTCGGCGGTCACGCACGACACGCTCGATGCCCTTGAGCCGATCCGCGACCAGCCCGGCCACCCTATCCTGGCTGAACCGGGCCACGATGTCCGCACGCGCGGCCTCGCCCTTCCTGAGCGTTGTTTTGCCAAACCACCGGTTGTTTGGTCAAACCACCGGTTCTCAGCTGTGCGTGGGCAAAGAGGGACGCCCAACCTCTTGGCCACTTCCCGGTTGGCGAAGACGTGCCGCATGAGCTGTCGTAGATGCTGCACCGAAGGCTGCGCCCACTTGCCCGCGAACTTGCTGGTCTGGGCGGAGGCCCACGAGGAAGAGGAGGAGAGCGGCTCCTCTGGCAGCCGCCACAGGCGAATACACGGTGAGCGACGCACAACGGAATGCGCTACAGAGGGGAGATCGGCAATCTTCCTACCTGCGGTGACCATGGCCTCCACATTGAGCGGGTACGCGTTGCGCTCGTTCATGAAGTCCACCTGCCCCGACCAGTTGGTGGCGATCGTGGGCAGACCCTGCAGCAGTTGGTTGTGAACAAGGGGAGCGAGCGCCTCATAACCAACATCTCGTCCACACGGCCAAGCCTCGTCCGCTGGCGCGTACCATAGCCATGGCCTCCATGATGGGCATACCGAAGCCTTCCCCTCGGGTCGGCAGCACAAAGGCATCCACGGCCGCGTACAAGCGAGGCATGTCCTGCTCCGGCAGCTCCTGCACACGAGCGCGAGATCACGCGGGTGAGCTCACGCGTAGGGTGGGGGCGGTGCACCGCTCAAGTGTCACTCGTGCTCACCTCACAGAGAATCTCGACCCGCGGGTAGGATGGCTTTCCGCCGTTCAGCGACGTTGCCTTGGACGCAGCGCGATCCATGACCTGGAACGCGAAGTTGCTTTTGTCCCTCCCCGCGGGGCCGGGAGCGTAGGTCTGAAGGTAGAGCGTTGTGTTGTCCTGGTCGCGCACACCAGGGGCAAGTGAGGTAAAGGCCAGCAGGTGACGGCGAGCACAAGGCGTACCTCGGGTTTGAACTCGGCAAAGTAGGCATCCAGAAGGATGTCCCACCCCTTGCGCTGCTCCCACTTGAAGACGGAGAGGAAGTTGAAGCCTCCCCTGTTGGGCAGGGGCAGGGGCCGAAGCCTGGCGCCCGCGCTCGCGAACGGAAGGGGCGAGTAGAAGCGGGTGTCGATGGGAATGGGCACCACGGCGAGCTTCTCGCGGGGCACCCCGCCCGACACGAAGACCTCGACGAGGAACGACGAAGGCACCCATATCTCGTCTACCCTGTTTGAACGGAACAGTGCCCGAACACGTGGTCGAGTCAGTCCCTTTGGCGGCCTTTGAGGGGGGAGAAGGGCCCTTTGCCAAGAGGCCAAGAGAGGAGCCTACCGTCTGGCGTTATCGGCCCAGCCGGCAGGGATGGCCGTGGTTTCGGTCATGGACCTGCCGATTATGTTGGAAGGCATCATCGCGCGGATCAGCGAGGCTGTACAGATAGGCTGAGTTGACCGCCACGCACCTCCCAATCACGTAGTCTGGTCGTCGGGTAATGTCGACTGAGCCCTTGTAGGGGAATGTGGGGTAGGAGACGGGCGGCTTGTGGCTCATCCATACCTGAACGCTGTCATTGGCCCACCTGGTCGGTGGCACGCTCGAATCATCGAGCCGCGAGCGCGCCCTCCGCAGGCTCTGCACGACGTTGCGTGGCAAGCCCCTGCAAAAGGAGCTCTTGTCTGGCGAACGCAGGCAGGTCAACATTGCAAGCCAAGCGAGAGATGGAAACGGAGGTGGCACACAACCTGCAATCACTGCCACCTTTCCCAATAGAGGCTCCAGAGCTGTGACGAAGCGGACGGCCTCGAGTCCCCACCCGGTGCAGCCTGTTGGATGTGGAAACAGCCGTTGGCCTACGCGTTCGAAACAAACAGACGACGAGCTGCGTTACCTCCGTAGGAGTCCCAGATCAGCTCGACGTTGGATTGCTTCGTCGCGTGAACCCTGCGCATCAGTTCGTCGCCCCACCGCTGCACAAAGTCGAACTCGGCCATCGAAAGAGCCTGAGGGAGCAGCGGCATGGCCTTGCTTTCATCGACAGCTTGCGCCGACACCCACCAGGGGAGGCTAGACGCCGGCGAGGGACTGAGGGCCACGGGGATCAATGTGGACGAGCAAAGGCCGTGATCCTCTCGCGTGGTGTCATCCTCCGCATTCCACGGCCCTGGACGTCCACAAAACCACCGATCAGCAAGTGGTAACAATTAATTAAACAATAAAACCTTCCAGTCGACACCTTCGGGCTTGTTGAGCACGACGGCCTTCTGTGTGGGCAGGTAGAGGCTGCGTCGACCGCTGTCCCTCTGCAGCCGCAGGGCGAGGTCCAGGATTTGCAGGAACGGCGTGCGCAGCTGAATAGGCGTTCCGTCGGCATCGACATTGCTGGGACCACCGATGGCCGGGGAGCTGGCCTGCATATTGAATCCCTTGGCTTCGACGAGGAACGTGCGCTTGCTGACAATGAAGCACAACGAAGAGGGCGCAACGATCTCCGCTGGCTCGTTGAGCCGCTCGTCGGCCCTCGCCACTCCCTCAAGTCGGCGGTAAGGGAAGACCACATCCACCCTGCCGGGCACGCTCTGCTGGGTATGTGGTGCGCGCGAGGGCGTCGTGTCCGGCGTCGGTTCGACCTCCTCCTCCACTTCAGCGTCCCGGCCAAATGGTGGCTTGGACATGTTCTGCATGATCTTGCGGAGCTCGTCGGACCCCTTCTTGGCCAAGATCTCCCTCCACTCGTTCACGGTCTTCGCCTCTAGCTGCTTGCCTCGGCCTCGCTTCGCGGGAGCGGCTCTCGTGCCCAAGGCCGAAGCCGTCGTCGGATCAGGCGAGGCTTGCGGTTGATGCTTCAGCTCTCGCCGAGACAGAGCGACGTCGAGCCCCGTGCTGTGCGCCCTCTCGGCGGCAGGTCCGTCGAGGATCTTGCAGCCAATCAAGCCCGTGGCGGCGCTGCCCCCGGGCGACTTACCGAGTCGGCGCGGGCCGTTGACCGAAGTCGACTGGAGAGCGCTGAGAGCCTGCAGCTGTTCCTCGAACCAGCCCTCCTCAAAGTGGGCCTCGGCGGAAAGGAAGAACAGCCACTGGCCTCTGAGTGCACACAACACACGCGGCAATAGAGTGAGTTTCCCGCGAAGGAGTGCACACGCAGAAGCAATGAATGCACGCACCGAGCGCGGGCAGCTCCTAGGTTGCACGCTGCGCCGAACACATCGCCCCCAGACTGCATGCAGAGAAGGGGTCAGCGGCCAGCCACGCGGTGTTTGGTTTCAAGGAGGTCCGGTTGGTACCTGGTCGCAGGAGGACCCAGAGGCGGCGGTGTTTGTGGCGTTGGAGCTGAGAGTGATCAGCCGCAGGAAGGTTGCGTCGCGCACGCGCAGCTCGTACTGGAAGTCCCTGATCATACGCTTCAGGTGGTAGACGTCCCACTGCTGTTTCATTCCGAGCGACGGGTAGGGCGTCGTTTTGGCTGCACTCTGCTCGGCTGCGCTCATGATCGGCAGCCGCGTTGGGTCCACCACGAGCAGCACCTCCACCGAACTCACGGCGGCCGATGCACTCGCCGCTGCAGTCGTTGAAGGGCCGCCGGCAGAAGGAGAACGGGGCTCGCGTAGGCCTGTTGGCCGAGCGGTCGGCGCAGCGGGCGAAGGAGAAGTTGTGGCTATGGGAGAAGCAGGAGAAGAGAGGTGGTAGGTGGTGTTGAGGAAGGCGAGTAGCCGAGCCAGGTTGGCGGTAATATTGGCGTTGAGCGAGAGGACGGGAACGATTATGGACGCCCTGTAGTGCTCGAGTCGCGGCGGTCCTCGGCTCGGGAGGGGCGAGGCACGAGGCTGCAGCACTTGCTCAAGAGGACAAGAGCCAGATGGCGTGGGCGATGAGTTCGGGGAAGAAGGTCCAGACGTAGATGAAGATGAATGAGCTGCTGTTGAAATCGCCTGGTTTGTCAATGAGGGAGGTGCGGCGGAACGAGACAAGCCACGTTCGAGCGAACGATCGCGAAGGGAGCCCAACGAGGCAGTCGCGGTTGAGTGATCGACCGGGGCGGGGAGGAGGAAATAGAGCAGGCCCGTCATCGCCAAGAACACCACCACCAGCGATACCACGCGAGCATACACCCGCATCACCTGCACCACCCTGCTCTGTGCCATCTTGCCAGCGTTCCGGAACGCCTGCCCTCGTCCGTGGCGTCTAGAGAGACTTAATAAGAATATTATTACGCATTCGAATTTTCTTTTTCATTTTCCCGTCGCAAAGAGGACAACTATGACCGTGATGTTATCGGCTACATAGCCTTTGCCCAGACCCTGGATCCACTTCCGCTCCGCTCGCTCTACAAGAGCCGCGGCAATCCTCTGTGTGGCGCGCACAACACGTCACAAAAACACGTCAGGGCGTGTTGGTCTGGCCAGGAATGCGACATTCATTCCTTCGCCGGCGTGTGACGCACCTCCGGATCCTTTCCCTCCTTGACGCAGGAGGCAACGAGTCTCGTCACCTCCCTCGTGTTTAACACATCCCAAAGGCCATCACAGGCGATTACGAGCATGTCCTTGTCCCTGTCAGTCCGACGTCAATCGATGAGCTCTGCGCTGCTCCTTCGGAGGAAGGGAGAGGATCCCTGGGCGTACCGCAGTGACGCAGAGTAGAAGTCCGGCTCAGCGATGACGCCATACTTGCCCAACGTGGCATGGCCCAGCGCACGGGTCATTGCCAAACCTAGCGAGGAAGAGGGAAACGGTCAATTGCCACACGTGGTACGCCGCACGTGCAGCGGCCGTACCGGACTGTTTGGGCTCCTTTTCACTGGGGTGGACCATCATATCCTTTCCGATGCGCCCTCCCTCCGAGCTAACTCGCTGGGCCTCCTTTCGGTTAGAGGCCTTGTGCTCGGTCGTGCAGAGCACCTCCTTGATCCTGCAAACATGGACCCTCTCAAACGTTTATACGTGCTCGTAGTGGAGACCGTAGGAGTGGGAGGGAGCACGTACTTATCTCGAGAGGCTCCCTGCGGCGCAGCCTCCCTGAACAAGACGGCCTTGCTGTCACCAACATTGGCGATGAGCAGATGCTCGCCCTTTTGTACACACACCACGGCGGTCGTTCCGTATTCCTGTAGGAACGTGGGAGCAGAGTGAGCAGGCATCAGCGCTGAGAGCAGGGGGGGGTGAGGGAAGGGGGTAGGGTGAGCGCTCACCTCACCACACTCTTCGCCATCAGCTTTGAGCACATCATCCACCTTGCTCAAGCTCTGCTCCAGTGCCTTTTGGATCAACCACATGGTCCCGTCTTTGTGCTTCTCTTCTCGTGATGGCTTGCTGGACTTGAGGCCCTCATAAGAGCTCACCACCTGCTCTCGCAGGATCTCCACTCCTCGCTGCAAACATACCCCACATACAAAAGCGTAAGAAGCTCAACTTAGCTAGTGAGTGGTACTCGAGGCAAGGCACCTCTGATGCGAACCGGCCCTTGTCTCCATGGCCGTCCAGGACACCAAATATATTGAGTGGCTCTGGAGTGTCTACCGTGGCGATGAGGTAGGCGTCCTGATTCTCCGATCGGTGGCCCTGCTCGGTCTTCACTCCGCATATGTGCCTAAGTCCTGCTTCTTCCACTCCCTCCTCGGCTTCCTGATGTTCTCCGTCGGCGCCCTTGCCCTGAATCTCGTCTTCGTCAGAGCTTTCCTTCTTCCGTCCGGTGCGCCGCTTCTCACCGTCGTCCCTTCGCTTATGGCCGCGGTTGCTCTTACTAGAGGTGGCCTTCTTCTTGCGCTCCTCCTCGAAGGCGCGCAGCAGCCGCGGGCAGCCAGCAAGGTTGGCTTTCGGCTCCCACGTGATTTCGCCAATCTTACGCCATTTGATCTTGTACTCCACCCTTCCTCTCCGCTCCCTCCGGTCAAGAATTGCTTCCACCTCAAACACACCTTCTTCCTCGGAAGAGGAAGAAGACGAAGCGCGGGAGTCCTCGCTGTCTGATTCCTGGCCCTGCTCGGATCGCTGCTGCGCCTTTGCCCCAAGCCTTCAATAAAAGAGGTAAGTTGGACCAGAAATCGCAAACAATGGTCAGGTTGCACCTAAGAGAATGGCGTGTGACGGGCCTGTTGGAGCTGGTTCTATCATTTTCTTTTTCATCACTGCCAATCACTCCGGATTTGGGGCTCTGGAGACCCTCCTCCTTGGTGAACGAAACCCCCGCAGAAGATGCGCGATTACGACGCTTAGCCACCCGCACGATTTTTGACATGCTCCACAACAAGGCCCACAGCGCTCAACGCAACGCGGGCTGGAGAAAACAAACGCAACGGGTGTCCCTGCCGCCAAAAATTGTTGCACGAACTGTGCACGATTGGGGCGAGCACAACGGCTGACTGGCCGTGGCTGTGCAGTAGAGGTGTGGTACGGCGCATCGTGGCGCTCGTCAGGTCTTGGATGCGGTTGTCTCAAGCAGAAGCACGCGTTTCAGGAACTTGTCCAGCTGCTGGAGGTAGGCGTCGCGGTGGTAATGTAGATGCGCGACGTGGCTAGACTTGGGGCCGAATACGTGCGCTCGCACATCCGCTCCCGATTGCTTGAGGGAGGCGACGTGGCGCTCCAAATACTTGTAGTCAGTGATACGATCATCCTATATCGCACGTCAGTATGGCTATTAGAGCATGTGAGAGGCCATCAGATACCTTGCTGTAGAAGTAAACCGACGGTATGCCCTTCTGTACCTGAAATGGCGTGATGCTGTCACTTATCCCACTTCAGTGATTCGCAAGCAATGGAACGTACATGGCTACCCTGGAGAAGATGAAACTGTGCGTAATGGTTCATAGACTTACCCGTGAAGAGGAACAGGAACAGCTTGGCAATTGAGATGATCATCGCAAACAGGCTGAGCATCACCCACCTGGGCAGCGCACGTTGCAATATAGCCATTTTGCAGATGAGGTGATACGCAGAAGCAGTGTACCGTATAAATGCGTTGCTCTTGAGCCAGGGAGAAGAGAACGCTCTTGCTGCAGAAAGCACGTTGATGTGTGCTGGAGCACTGTCCACAATGACTCCTTTGACAAGTGGCGTGACTTGCTTGAACTGTTTCAAGGCTAAAGGCTTAGAATAATACCGGCTTTTCAAGGGGAGCGCTTATACCTCCTCAGTCTCTAGCAGCTGAATGAGCTGAACAAAGGGAAGGAAGCCGCCGTTGGAGAAGGCATGAAAGACCACCTGAACCCGATGCTCGCTGCCACTCAGCATGATCTCGTCTTGCAAAAGGCAGAGTAGGTCTCTTGCATGTGTCCTCAGCTGCGCTCTGCTCAGCGAGCTGCTCCAGTAGCTGAGCCGCAGTCTGTGTAGAGCAGCGAAACGTGCTGAGCTGAGCCGTACCTGAGGAGAGGTGGCGAATACTGTATGGTGGAGATACCGCGCTCCTGGTAGAGCTGCGCATACTTGGCCAAGTGTGGATGTACCGAGCCTGTCCACCCAAGTAGAACTGCCCACACCTAGCGTGAGGGTAAGAAATTCGATCATTTTTGTTTTTGGCTTAGGGGCATGCCTGACCTTAGCCCGGAAGTGCACTCTGCCTTCACTCAGCCGTGTGGCCACCACAGCCCCTTTGAGGTGGGTGCTGGTGCGTGTCATTCTCTTCAAAAATTAAAAAGAAATGCAAGGCAGAAAAACATGTTAATTTTTGCCAAGTGGTCTCACCGCCATGAGAGCTTCCTGCCAATGAGACTGAGCAGCATTACAGCTTAGTGTCCATCTGGAGTAGTGCCTCACTTCTATGGTGACTGTTGCACGCACTAGAGGTGGTGTCTTGATTGTTGGCTTAAGGGGATGCACATGGGACACAAAGGCGCAACCATGTTTTGCTGGGTGCAGCGACGCTTTATCGCGTGAGAGAATAATAAATACAATTTGGGGGAAGGGCGGTGAGGGTGAATACGCGTGGCATCACGTGTAATGCGATAGGAGGTACGTCTCCTCGGTGATCTCTAGCGTGGCTGTACGGGTGTGCTGAAAGAAGAAGTAGATAGGAGGGATGAGAGTGGCGAGCCCCAGCAAGCCATAGACAACCGACGCCGCAATGACGAAGCTCTTCCGATCGAATTTGGGCGTCTGTGCACAGTTCGACCAAAAGTTACCCTGATCGTCAGCCAGCGTTGATCTCATCACAAAACTCACCCCAATAGGGGCCCGCCACTGCCGAGGAACCGATCCGTACCGTATCAAATGTTTCCCACAGGAAGATCTGAGGCTCCTTGGTCGACGTGAGGTTGTGCTTAGCGGCCTCTGTCTCAATTATCGCTGTTGAGGAGACGTGCACATCGCGTAAGCAGGCAGAAGAGCGATACCGCGAGGGAGGGGAGACGAGAGCCGAGGTGTACTTGTGGTCGCACGCTGGAGGTTGTCATCGGCTCGAATCAGGTGGCGGATGGGGAACGTCCAGTTCGCCAGCTCCAATCGGGGCGCAAAGTCTGCAACCCAGATATCGACCGGTGCTTGTGGGTTGAATGTCTGCAGATGCCAGTGGTGAGACATCACATTAGACCGCATGCTCTCGAACGGAAGCGCTGTGTGTTTCTTGGATGCGGCAAGACTCAGCGCAAAGCAGAGCAATGGAGCGTACCGCCGCGGAGCTGGCAAGCGGCGCTGCTACACAGTCCACTTCCCTGCACCAAAGGAAGTCAATAATCGACCACAAACATTACTTAAGAGAGTGACGGATATTAAAATATTAATTTATTGGGGCACGTACCGGCCCTTGACGACGACTCCGCCGACGAGCATGTGCTCTACGACGACGTCGCCATCGCGTAGGGTGAAGAGATTGTAGTGCTTGGTCTTGGCGCGTGGGTCGCTCAGCTCGGCCACGGTGGCGTTGAAGCGGATGAGCTCGGCGTCGCAGTGGTCCGAGTAGACGAAGATGCCGTACGACCCGACAGTGGCCAAGAGGAGGAAGAGAATCGCCACTCCGCACTTCATGAGTTGGTCCCGGCGAGACGTGGCCACCTTTGTGAAGGCGAAAAGCACTGGCAGGGCAGTTATAGCGATGGAAACGATGACGAAGGTGCGCCCATAGGGGAAGCTTTCGCTGCACCCGTAGGTGGTGTAGAGCAGCAGAACTGTGAGGACGTAGAGGAAGAGGATGAAGTGGTAGAAGGAGTAGGACGGATCGTGGTAGTCGGAAAACGTAATTAATCGAATCTTATTTACTGGACCTTTTGGTCGGCGTTGTGGTTTTCGTCCTTGACCTTCATCTCTCAGAGCAGTATCCATCTTCGCCTTGTGGGGATTTGAAATTTACAAATCCAATGGTGATGCTGGGCAGGGGCGAAGTGAAATCCAATTGGAAATTGGAATTGAGCCTGCAGCAGTAGGAGGCGTGAACGATGGGCTGCACGTCGATAGTAGTTGTAATCACCTTGTCACCGAATTAACATAGCAAGGTCGTCGAGCAGACCAACTACAACCGCTGGAGTCAAAACAAGAAGGCAGGAACCGCTAAATCCGCGGCAAGAAGGCGCTTCCCTCGCGCTGCCCCTCAACCGCGGTTGTACCGGTATAACGGTTTTATTTTCCTTCCCTGCTTTTTTCGGGAACGACCAAGAAGGAGGTCGAGAGGTCAGTTGGTTCGGAAGTAGAGAGGGCAGTCCGCCTTGGTGAGACTCCACGCCTTGTCGAAAGCATCCAACAAGGCCTTGGGAAGCTGTCCCGACTCAGCTGAGATCAATCCACGCGAGAGTGTCAGTGCCAGTTGACGATCCACCACCAGCCCAGCGAAGAGGAGATACCCTTTTTCTCACAGTACTCGATGTTCTCACGGAAATGATCCATCTTGGACGCTCCTATGATGACGGCGTCACCTTCATCGCCGTTCATTTGAGAATGGTGCATGATCCACCTGAAACATCCGTTTAGAGATACCAGCTTGTTGGAGGATGGCGAGGGCTTAAAGTGTTCGATCACCTGAGTGATGCTTCGGTCATGGTGATGCCTTCTGCCTCGCAGGCCGAAGCAATTTGGTCAAGAGCTGCAAAGTAACTCTCTGCGGCCAGAAACGCGAGGTCAGGCCTCCATAAATCGGGTCGTGCCCGAGAAAGGCGTACCTTTCCAGTAGCGATCCTTGTAATAGGTCATCTCGGCAAAGCGACCTGCGTTGTCATGCAGCAAACGGTTATGTCAGGAAAACAGAATGCGCAAAGCACTGTGTGCACGGCCCATTCCGCACCGTCTGTGGGCACGGACGCGATGGCTCGATGCTTGCCGGTGAGCATGCCACCGGCCAACGGATTATACGCGTAGAACCTGATCTTGTAGCGTCTGCTCGTGATGGGTGAGCGCTCAGAAGGTATTGTGTGATAGGGACATCAACGGGAAGAGGGTACCTCAGGGCCGGGAACAGCTCCCTTTCGACGTCCCTGGTGATGGCATTGTACATGCCTTGGTACACGGTGGGCAGGACCCATCCGTTGGCTTTGCAGATGTGGTAGATCTCCACAACCTGCCACGCGGTGTAGTTGCTGACGCCAAACTCCTTGAACTTGCCCGCCTGATGGAGTTCGTTCACGGCCTCCAACGTTTGCTCTGAGATTAAGGCAAGTCAGTCACCTGGGTGCCACATCCAAATATGCCCATCTTGGGCGCCTCCGCCGTACCGATCGGGTTCTTGAAGTCGGGGCCGTGCAAGTAGAGCAGATCGACTGCGTCCACCTGCAGCCTCTTCAGCGAGGTGGAGAACTGAAAGACACACCAGCGTGTCAGCGACGCAGAGGCGAGCACCTAGCGCAGGATTGGGGAGTGCCTGCCTGCTTCTTTAGGTCGGCAGGCTTGAGCGAGCGTCCAGAATAGCCCCACGGGTTGACCTTGGTGGCCACGAAGGGCAAGGTGTTAGCGTCGTTGCGCTCTTGTTTGCAGTCCTTGGCCAGAATGCGACCGAGTATCTCTTCAGTCTGGCCCTTCTGGTACAGGAAGGCCGTGTCCAGCTCGCGGTGGCCACGAGCGAGGAACTCCTGCAGCATACGCTGCGACGCCTCCTCGTCGGTCTGGCCGCCGAAGGTCATTGTGCCCAGCACCACGCTCACCTCTTTCTCCCGCTTCTTCTGCCCCCGCCTCCAACCGAGGATTGAGGTGAGGGAAAGTGCACCGGAGGAGAGCATTTATTCAAATTGATTGAAAATGATATAGAATGGCAAAAAAAAGTGGCCATAAACAACTTGTTCTACGGAAGAAGAAACGATCGCAATACAATTGCCAGAGGCGACATACCGTTGCTGATTTATGCTTCTGCATCTTGAAGCTAGCACAACACTGAAAAGAAAAGGAAATTGCTCATGGAGGACGCGTCTCCAACACCACCGCAAGGCTTGAGTCACACCACCTCACTCGAGGACACCGTTTCTCTCAAGGGACGCTGCAGTGACCTTGAGCGCGTCCCTTGCTTCGTTCTTTGCTCCATCTCGCCAGCGCCACCTGAAAGTCGTCGCGAACCCCAGCGCGTGCTTGCGGTTTTAGGCGGGTGGCCGGTAGCACCTGTCACTAGGCAATCTCTCTAGTTCCACCTTCCGTGGGCGCCGCGAGCCTTTACTGTTTGTCGTCCTAAGAACAACAGGTGTGGACCCCACATCTCACTTCATGTCTGCCCTCGGTGGCTCGTGAGTTCCTGCTCCTTGTTTCTGTTGTTACCTATCCTCACCTGCCTCAACCACTGCAGAACTGCGAGCTCACACCTCACAAGAAGGCAGTGGGCAGGTTCCATTCACCTGAACGCGCACTACAGACTGAACACACCACATAACCCACCACCCAGAGGAGAGAGAGAGAGAGAAAGAAAGAGACAACCCCACGCATGGCGTCCACACTGGTGTCCACCCTCATGGCCACCGTCTCAGCGCCCCTCGCCCACGAGGTCAAGAACGAAAAAGCTCTCCAGCAACTCAAGCAGGCCAATGGCGCAGCCGTCGAGTACAACGAGGGAAAGAGCGTATTAGACGACGTCGAAAGGGCGCCTCACCAAACCTCCAAGAGCGCCACAGAGAAGAAGGGCGAGGCAAACAGGCCACTAAGGCGGTCTACTGGCCTGCCCATCCATTCGTTCAACCACCTGTCGAAGGAGACCGAGAACGTGGACGAAATGATCAAGTTCTACACGAAGGTGATGGGCTTCCGGCGCATCAAGCGACCGCCGTTCCCTTTCGCCGGAGCGTGGCTCTTCATGCCGCCTTCGACCTCACTCCACATTATCGAGAAGGACCCCAGCGTGGACCTTCCCGAAGGCCCCTGCGCAGCCATAAAGAAGATGGGCAACTGGCAAGAGGTGGCCAAGAACCCGGCCTCCATCAAGCGCGGTACCCTCGACCACCTCAGCGCTCTCTTTTCCTCTTCTTCTTTCACCGTTCTTATGTCGGCGCACACCGCGAGTACCTGCAGTAGGCCACCACATGGCGTTCAGGACCGAGGATCTGGCGTTGACTATGGAACTGCTGAAGGAGTACGGGATCAAGTTTGCAGAGAACGTAGTCCCCCAGACAGGCCAGCGGCAGCTGTTCTTCTTCGATCCAGATGGGAACGGAATCGAGATATGCGACTGCGACGTTGACCCTCCCCCGTTTGAGGAGGAACTGGAGACCGACGGCGATAGCCTTCTCGGGCAAAACGAAGGAGGGCGCTTGCACAACGAAGCCTCAAACGCTCAGCACAAGTGAAGGGAAGTCGTGCAATGTACAGACTACGAATGCCACAGATGGCGGTATATAAAGATGAAGGTATCCAACCCACTCATCTCTACCACGCGACGTGAGAAACTGCTCTTGGGTGGCTTCCCACCTCTCGTGGGTGCCTCAAAAAGGAAGCTGGGCGACGATGGCGGCGGGGAGGAAGGCAGGGAAGGACCCAGGCTCGTCGCCTCCCATTTCCACGACCTGCAGTTGGGCATCTCCGGCGCCGGCCATGAGGTAGACCGGTTTCTTGCCTTGGGGAGGCTCCACCGGCGCGTCGTGATCCTCCGCCTGCCAATAGCTCTCCGAGTAGTCCAGGAGGATCTGCTTCCCCTGTAGAGTGGAACGTATCGGCGAGAGTGAGTGCAGACGCTACCAAGCATGTTTGTTTTGTTTGAGCAGGGCTACCTTGGGGATGAACTGGGTGGCTGTGATGATGGCCTGCTCGGCACCACGATCGAAGAAGCACTGCAACTCAGCATTGGCATACCGCGCGGAGTGGTTGATCATGCCTGTTGTGAGTCGTTCGCGCCCAGAGCTTGCGTGAGCAGCGAGCGCACAGGGCAAGGTCGTGTGTGGCAGGCAGGACGAGTACACACCTCCGAGGTTCCGGTAGCGGGTCCCGTCCAAGACCATTCCCTCCACGCCCGACACCACCGCATACGCCCGGTTCGTGATCTTCCCTGCACGAGGTCGTTCGAGAGAGAACGAGTGATGAGTTCAAGTGCGAGAGTCAAAGGAGACGCGTGGATCCATGCGCACCTTCAGCGCTCAAGCGGCCACCGTAGCGGCAGATGTAGCTGCCGGGCTGGTAGTCCTTCCCGGCAAAGACACCGTACCCAACGCTTGGGTCGATTTCCGCCAGGATGAGGTGTTCATCGCCCGTGCTTTCTTCAATCTCCTTCATGTACTTCTTCCTAGAGTACACAACGCTGGATGGTTAGACGCCCCTTTGCGGGATAAGCCATCCGGCGTCAAGTGGTCAGGGGCAAAAGTGCACCTGAACTCGATGTCGGTCTCGCCAATCCCGAAACCACTGAACATCAGTTCCTCGATGTACTTGTGCCCGCACACGGGGAGCGCACAGTAGGTGATATTCAGCCGTTCCTCCACCTGCGCGATGGGCCACTGTCCTACGCTCCCTTGGGCCTTGTCGTAGACTGTGATCGAACGCGGGATGAGGTGGGATGGCATGCGTGGCACCATCCCAAGCATCCGCGCATAGTCTGCAGGTCACACCACATCCCAGCAATAGGGGGAGGAAAAAGAGTTAGCATCTGCACGTCACCCAGGCTTTGCAACGGGGGAGGGGCTGAAGCGATCGTCATGAGCGCACAAGAGACCTAGCGGAGTAGCAGAGAATGCGTCGGTCTTGTCTATGTCGGCGTTGTATTCCGCAATCAGCATCGTCAGCATCTGTCGTCTCTCGATGAACACGCTGTAGTGCAGCGGCGTGAATCCTGTATGCCTCAGCGGACAAAATTAGTAATTAACAGAGGTGAGAGTGCGACAAGCACGCTACGGGGGTCACCCATGTACCAGTGATGATGTCATTCTTGTTGACGTCAAGGGCGACGCCCTTTTCTCTGGACTCGCGGACGAGCATTTGCACGACGTCTGTGTTGCGCGTCATTACAGCGTAGTGCAAAATGGACTTGTTGTTCTCCTCCAGCGGTTCGCCGGGTCGAAGCGAGAGCTCCTTCTGCACTTGGACGTACACCGCTTCCAAATCGCCGGCTAGCACCACTTGCTGCAGCGTCGTCTGGTACTCTCCTGATGTCTGCCGTTCAGCAACACAGTGACTACTGATTAATAGATTAAAAAAAAATCAATTAATGGATTACCCCGCCAAAAATTGAAGCATGGGACAACGTACCTCTTTAGCGGTCTTTCTTGCTTGATTTGAAAATCGCTTGCCTGCTCTCTCATCAAATTTCATGTGTGCCAGGTAATAGGTCTGTCGATGCCGTTTGCATCCCACGAATTTCAGATAATCTTCAGAGATTGTGAGTGTGTGAAAGATAAACGGACCCTCCATCGTATCGGCGAAGGGCGGTGTATCAAAAGAGAGCAATCTCGCCCAAAATCACGACCGAATCGTCGAAACCAGCCCGGCTCGTCCCAGCAATCGCGCACCTCTGCATTCGAACCCATCATGATCGCCGCGAGACTCAGCTCCTGCTCTCCGCCAAAGCCAACCAATTTTCCCCGCACCGTCGACTTGCTCTTGCATGAAATTTCCCTTCTACCCCAATGAAACGACGTTTTGTCACAACACCTGGCACTGTGCTGGTGGTCTCGGTGGGACCTATTTATTGCCTGGCGCGAGCGCTGGTTCATCTTTGTCTTCTACTCAGAGCACAAACCACCCCTCACCACAACTATGTCGCACATCAAGGTCGGTATCAACGGTTTCGGCAGGATCGGTCGTCTCGTGTTCCGCGCTGCTGTTGAGAGCGGTAAGGTCGACGTGGTGGCCATCAACGAGCCCTTCATGACCGTCGACTACATGGTGTACAACCTCAAGTACGATTCCGTGCACGGCTCCTTCAAGGGTGAGGCCCACGAGAAGGACAAGTCCACCCTCGTCGTCAACGGTAAGGAGATCAAGGTCTTCGCCGAGAGGGACCCCGCTAACATCCCGTGGGGCTCTGCCGGCGCTGACTACATCGTTGAGTCGAGCGGTGTCTTCACTGACGCCGACAAGGCTGGCCTCCACTTGAAGGGTGGCGCCAAGAAGGTCATCATCTCGGCCCCCTCCAACAACGGTACGCTGCCGATTTTGTTTCCGCCGCGCTGGATCTAGTGGGCCAACGGCTGCCAGATCTCGCTTAGCTTCACTGCGATCGCTCACTGTTCCCTTTGGTGTTGTGGATTAATCCAGCTCCCACTTTCGTGATGGGCTGCAACGAGTCGTCCTACAAGCCCGAGTACAACGTCATCTCGAACGCCTCGTGCACCACCAACTGCCTGGCGCCCCTCGCCAAGGTCGTTCACGACACCTTCGGCATTGAGGAGGGTCTCATGACCACCATCCACGCCATCACCGCCACCCAGAAGACCGTCGATGCCCCCGCCGCTAAGGACTGGAGGAGCGGCCGTGCTGGTCTCACCAACATCATCCCCGCCACCACTGGTGCCGCCAAGGCTGTCGGCCTTGTCCTGCCTGAGCTCAATGGCAAGCTTACTGGCATGGCCTTCCGCGTGCCCACCATCGATGTTTCGGTGGTCGATCTCACCTGCCGCTTGAAGAAGGAGGCCTCCTACGACGAGATTAAGGCCGCCATCAAGAACGCCGCTGAGGGCCCCCTCAAGGGCATCCTCGCCTACACTGAGGACGAGGTGGTGTCGTCTGACTTCATCCACTCCTCCGTCTCCTCGACCTTCGACTCCAAGGCCGGTATTGCCCTCAGCAAGACCTTCGTCAAGCTCGTAGCCTGGTACGACAACGAGTGGGGCTACTCCAACCGGGTGGTTGACCTCATCGTCTACATCAACGGCAAGCAGTAAAATTTGACGTGGAGACACAGTGCGGCGTGTCCACTGGAGAGCTTGTGCAAAATAAATACACTTATGGTGGGTGCCCTGCACCTCACATTCACAACCCAATCTCTTGCGAGTTTTTCTTTTCGAGTTCGAAAACGCAAGTTTGTTTGCCCTACGCAAAGATGGAAGATTCGCAGCCGTCGCAAAGATCGAAGCTTAACCAAGCCGTGGCGCAGCTTAGTGCTGAGGAGAAACTCTACTTTGGCTCGGTGGCTGTCAGTTTCGCGGCGGTCGGGGGAGCTTCGTTTTCTTACAATACCAACAAATCGTTCGCGGAGGGCGACCCGGAAGACGAAGCCCTCAAGCAGATTTCGATTGAGAGACTGCGGCCGGCCGCCTACCTCGGCCCCTCCCACGCCAACCTCATCCTACCTGCCATCCCTGCGGTCGACGTGGTGCCTTCAAGCGCAGGAGGTAGTCCCCTCCCCTTCGCTTCCCGCCCAAACGTGTCGCGCTAACCCTTGTGCAGCTTCTTCGTCTCCTCTGCCTGAATTATTTAGGCAGCCGCTCCTCAAGAGCGAAGGAGGTCCGTTGGCGGCTGTCGGCGTCCAGAGCGGCCGCCGTTCGGCCCTCGTCAAGGCCGATGGCAAGTGGTACCGCCTTAAAGGTGAGGCCTTGCCCCGCTGACAGCCTCCCTCTCACCTCGTTTTGACCGCTCTATCGCGTTAGGCTGTGGTGACCTGTACGCTGGGTTTCCGATCCGTAGAGTAGAGGATAGACCCGACGAATGCTACGAGATACGGGCACGGCCACAATGCCCATCCGACCTAGTGGTGACGGACGCCCTAACTATATAGTCACCTCATTCAACCAGGGATGCACCTTTGCGCATACGGCAAGCAGGGAGCTCTACATGTTCGACCTCATCAATGGGATTCTCCGACAGAATGACCTACCGGTGTCCAACACTCCTCTCGGTGGGTAGCTGCCAGGCCCATGCAAGCCGTGTCTCCCAGGCTGACCGAGACTCCCCTTCTAGGTTGGTTCGAATATGATATCCCTCATGCCCCCTATCCGAGCGTCAAGCGATGCTGCGCTCTCTACGAGACCAAGGGCGAGAGACGACTAGGTACCTTGTAGCACTCAACTCTATTGTCATGTTGCCGTGTGAACTCACGACATCCAATTGAGGTGACCACGTGATCGTGGGTCTGGAGACCGCTCTGCCCCTTTTGCTACAAAACCGACTCGGCCTCCCCGCCCTGCTGGGCCTCTTCGAAGATCGAAGGTGCCCCTCAGCGATGGCGAGCCCCACTCCCCCGGAGAAGTCTCTTGAACATTGTCAGCAGCAAATGAAACACTCAACCTGTTCGTCGCCCGCGCCACGCGCGCACGCACGCACAGGAAGCAAGCGGAGGGATCAGTCACGTCTGTAGTGGAGACGTGGCTCCTCGCCATGACAGAAGGCGAGCTAGGCAACTACGTGGACCTCTACAATCACGTGCTCGACGAACGGGCACCTCTCGGCATCGAGGTAAACGCCTGCAGCGCTTGTTTTTTTGCATGACCAACCAGGGCTGTTCCAGAGCTCACTCACCCATGGGGCAGGCTGATCAGCTAACCGAGCTGGGCCTGGCGGTTCCGGAAGAGTTCCGAGGTCTGTGGCACGAATCGGCGGTGCGGCTGGAGCGTGAATTGGCCAAAAAGAAGGATTGCGCGGTCGGTTCGTTGCTTGCCTATCTCTACTGGCGGTGCGCTCCCTCCAAACAGCCTCAGCAATACCCTCTCCGCGTAGCTTCCAGCGGTCAACCAACCCCTTATTGTGATGTTGCAGGTTCGGGCGAGAGGCTGGGACAATTCAGCGGCTGCTGCGAACCCACGACATCAGCTGGGGCACCTATGTAGACCCCTTGGGCACGCACTGCAATGCCCACCCCAACAACTTTGTCCTCTTGCCCGAGGTTGAATACCTTCTGCTTCACCCAGCGCTTGCTCCAGTGTGTCTTCTTTTTGACTTTGGCTGACTCAACGTTTCTGTTGTGTCATCTCCGCTGACCCAGAGCGAGTCGACTCACCACTTCCTGGCCCCGATGGACTTTGACATGGCCTTCACTCGCCGAACGTTCAACCGGTTCGAGCACATTTGTCCGTCGGTATCATCCCGCCGTCGTCAATGAACACTCATCACGCTCTGTCGCCCTCTATGTGCGCGCTCCTGTCGAACCTGTCTCAGGGACGAGGCCCAATACAATGAATGGATGACGCTGGAGGACCGGGCGCTCAAGATGGCGCTGGCCGGAGATGAGAACCTTTCCAGCGGCATGACGGGCGTTGCTAGCCTGGATGGCGACTTCACAGTCCTCAAGTGGGCGCTGCGCGACACGATGGTGCTGGGCTTCGAGTCTGGATTCGCGGGAGCCGAGGACATCCACCCGCCCCGCCCCGAGCTCGCCGCCGCCGCCCATGCCCTCATCAGGCTGGCCCTTATACTCACCACCCACATTATAGCGTGACCATGGCGGCCCACCAGGAGCCAGCACGTGCTCTCACTTGCGAGTGGCCGACTCAGCCGTTCTGGCGAAATCTACACGGGTTCGGCGTTGTGGGCTTTTTTGTAATCTCACACAAAGAGAAAGGACAAACACCACAACACAACACAACGATAATGTCGCACCTCAAGTACTCCTCCTACCCCGGCGTGGGCATGCGCAACTGGGCCCAGTATTCCTACTCCCAGTCTGTTCGCGTGGGCAATCGCATCGAATGCTCTGGCCAAGGTTTGCCCCCCCCAACCAGTATTGCGTGTGTTTGCTGGCTCACTCAGTCGTGGGGCCAGGTGGGTGGGACCCGGAGACCGGGCTGTACCCCGACACGGTGAGGGAGCAGATCGAGCAGGCGTTCAAGAACGTGGAGCTGGCGTTGAAGGACGCGGGCGGGAAGGGCTGGGAGCAGGTGTACCGCATCAACTCCTACCACATCCCCCTAGATGACGAGGCCATAGCGGTCATGGCCGAGCAGATGAAGAAGTGGATGCCCACGCACCAGCCCATATGGACATGCGTCGGGGTCGCACAACTCGGAGAGAAGGAGATGAAGGTCGAGATCGAGGTCGTAGCAGAGTTGTCGTAAATAAGGAATAAAAGAGGACAAGAGACCACAAACGATTAACAAACGGCGGTCAACCAAAGCCGGGAGGGGAGAGGACGAGAGTCTGGCAGCGAGTGTTACTCCTTGGGGCGGTGCTTGGCTTTGATGATGCCGCAGTGCCGGCAGTGCAGCACCTGACAGTTCTGCTCCTTCAATGGCAACAGCAGCTCCTGACAAAATCGGCTCGGGCACGACCTCTCCGCAATGAACTGCAGTAATAGTACGCCGAACACCGCGGACAAGGGGCAGCTGTCGTTAGTGGCACGATGTAGGGACACGAGGTCGAGGCCCGCCCGTACCTGGTCGCTGGCGTCAGTCGTGTCGGTGCAGCGCTGGCACATGCAAGTGAACCCGAAGTAGTCCTACACGCAGCACGCACATTGGAGGCGGGAGGGCAACACATGAGAGGGGAGCGCAACATGTGAGAGGCCTAGTTTTGGGCGCACCCGAAGGACGCTTCTTCTGTCGGCGGTAGTCATGTGGAGGTCGGTGTAGCTGATGCACAGCTCCTCTCCAGCTTCGATTGGCCGGATCGCCCGCACCTCCAGCAGGCCGTAGTCGTCCTAGACCACCGGGAGAGAGAGCAACGAACGAGCAGGGCGTCAGCCGGGTGGCGTTCAATGTGGCACGCAAGTTGTGATGCGTAGGATTGGTTACCCCCTGGTAGCGCCGAAGGTTTGGTATGCAGGAATGGTTGAAGTAGCTCACCCATGGGAACACACCGAAGCCCATCGCGGTGCCCTTCTTGCTCCACTTTCCGAAGCGATTGAACCTTGACGGAGGAACAGGGCATGGTGACCCACCGTTGAGGGGTCAGCCATGACCGAAGAGGTGATGATGGGCAGGAGAGAGAGAGAGAGAGAGAGAACGCACCGACTCTTGCAGAAAAGTCGTTTGACAAAATCGTGGGTGAGCCCCTCCTTGAGGGGTTCGTCAACGATGCGAAGGAGGAAGACCGTCATGTCCTCGTACACCTTCTTCTCAATCGTGTTGGGGAGCATTTCGGGCTCACCTACTAGAATGGCCACGTCCTCGTCAAACCGCAGCTCATCTCTGTACATTAAATGCGTCTTAATAAATAAAACAATAATAATAAAACTAAAAAGCCTGGAGGATGCACGTACCGGCCTTCGACAAATGGCTCCGAGTGGTCATCACTGGTCGCTGGGACGGTCTCCCCGGTCGCTGTTCGCTCGTGCCCTGCAGTGGTGTCGCTGTTCTCCCGAACCGGAGCATCGCCCCCAGGCGCCACTTGGGCGACGTCTGCGCCGTCAGTACGAACGGTGACGAGACTGCCCTGCTTCTCACCGGTCTTCTCCGCTGGTGCGGTGACTTCCTCGGTCGCCTTGCTTTCGGCGCCAGACGTCTCGCCGGTCTCCTCCTTGACCGCGTCGCTGGTCGTTTGGTTGTGGGTGTGCCCCCTCGCCTTCTCCAGGTACCGCTTGTTGAGCATGTTGACGATCACGCGCACGTCGTCCAGATCCAACGCGTCTCGGCCCTACACACATGCCACTACAAGGTAAGCGAAGGCAAGGCACCACGTGCACACTCATCGAGTCACGATCGCAGGAGAGTACTCTCGTGCGGGTCATCCGCTTGAACGCATTGCACTCGTAGGGGACGTGCTGCTCCATCTCTTTGTCCCTGCGGCGCATTGTTAACCAAATGCTGCATCGTGATCGGGTGGGGAGAGATAGCATGTACCGGCACTCAGCGGAGCACAAGGACACCTCGCTGCAGCCGTTGCACAGGAAGAGCAGTCGGTTGGTGCTCACCTTGTAGCAGTGGCTACACACCATTCGCTTGACCGACGACGTGACAGCCCTGTCAGCGTGCGGTCAAACAACTCGATGAAGGAGACAGGAAGAGAGAAGACGAACCGGCAGTAGGGTTGCGACGTGCAGACGGTCTCGCCCATGGGTATAGGCTGAGCAGCTACGAGAAAGCGGCCACGCCCCTCCTCACGTCGCATCTCCAGCAGAGGGAACCAACTCACATGACGGGGCTACGAGAACGACGACAGACTCGTTTAATAATCTTCGATGAAATACTTATGATGCGAAGAAGTGGTACCACAATTAAGTCGAGTCGGGGAGCTTCCGCCATCTTGGGTTGCGATTAGCAGGAATCGTTACCGATTCTCCGCCTCGTTCGTGTTCTTCTAACGAGATTTTTCTCGCTTTCTTTGGCGTATTTCCATGGGCTTTTAAACAGGGCGTTGGAGTTTCGTTCCAGTTTATAGTTTCACAAGGGCTTTGCCATCTGCATTTGGTGTAGGGTTGTGCATCAGGTGCAACACAGCACCAACCATGCAACTGTACTTTATCCTTGAGTTGCAGAAAGTTCAGAAAAGGCAAGCTAATAGAGATAACAATCCTAAACCTTGTCCTCTATTGCTACAGAATGATGTTTTTATGTGCACAATATTCACCATACGCCAGTCATAGAATGGTTTAGATACCCTTCTTCCAGATTTCTTTTGTATCGAACAGGACGCTGCCTGGGGGCACACACAGAAAGTGCCTGGTGTATTCCAACGAATGACGACCCGCGAGCTTTGCATTCCTCGGATGGCAGAACGTTCTGCTGCCCTTGCTTGTCCGAGAGGCACAACAAGCATAAGGTCAACAGCCTGCCCGTTGCATCGCTTTTTATTTTTCTTCCTCCCCCTCCACATTGCAACCTCCATTGCCTGTACATACGACGCAAGATGCGAGCCGTCTTTGGAATCTTTATTTTGGCGCTGGCCGTCTTCCTTGTTTTGGGGATTCGAGGACAGCCTCAGCGTTCTCCTGCACCTGTCTCTGCCACTGTTGCTATTGAACAACGTCTCCAGGCTGAAGCCATCTCCGCCAAGTACTGCCCCCTCCGCCAATATTCTATTTTATGAGAGGCACGCGAAGTAAACCTCGCTGTAAAAAAGATATAATCTCGGCTGGTACGGCAACTGGTGCGGTGGTGGACATGGTGGCTATCAGGTATCCTTTCAGAACCCTGCGGCGTTTGGGAGCTTCTCTAATGCTCTTTCCCTGCACAGGACTGCTGCAACGGCACGGCGTGTCCAGCGTGCGTGACTAATATTCGCAATGAGTGTAATGCCGGGGCGAACGAAACCTGGACCGCCTGCCTCCCCACCAAGGAGTGCCTCATGCGTACGCTGTTTCGCCTCTCTCTCCGCTTCATGTTAGTACGGACACTGATGTCGTACCATCAACAGAATGCCCGCCCGTCGATGACATGGACTGGGCCTGCGCCGCGCATGACTCTTGCTGCATCAGGAACAGGCTGCCGCCCTCACTTCCCTCGTGCTATCCCGAGGGCAACTACTGCTGGTGTGATTGCAACCTGGTGTCCAACGTACGCGCATTCTCCTCCTCCTCCTCTTTCGCAAGCTTGAGCTCTTGACTTAGAGGTCCTCTTGTAAAGGTGCTGGGCGTGACATGCGAGACGTGGGCCTGCTCGAGCTTCAGGAGCCTGCTCATTGAGGCCTTCCAATACACGCTCGCGTGTTGGGCCTACCCGACGGGCAACTGGACCGGCCAGCCCTACTGCGACGGCGTAATCAACCGCAAGCAGCCCGTCAGCCAGTACTGCACTGCCACGCTTTAGCGATCGCAGCTCGCTCGGCCGTGTGCTTTTATAATATTGCTATCTCCCTTCTCTCGCCCTTAATTTGTGAGCTCTTGTACATAAACGACGCGTTCACCTGATCCCATCGTCATCCGTTTGGACGTAAAGCGCCCTATGTCTCCGACACCGTCGGCCAACGGTCGTTGACGCACAGCTCAAGGGCAGCTGGTTTTGGATTTCACTTCTAGAGGACATGCGGGTGAGCAAGCACGTTTCGTTGCATAGAGGGACGCTGGCCACGCGTTCGGCACTGGTGTGCCAACGAGGGACGGCTCTGCTCGCGCCAGGTCAGTCGATTCAGCTTCCAGCGGCTGCTCATTTCTCCACTACCCCGGTAGAAATGGAGTATCGCAGTTTGGGAACCTCTGGCCTCAAGATCTCTGCTCTCAGTCTGGGGTCCTGGATCACCTTCGGCAGCCAGGTCCTTCCCTCTTCCATCCTACCCAAGGAATCACTACTCAAATCTGTGCTTGCAGATCTTCGACGAATCAGCGTTCAAGATTATGAACGCCGCCTATGACGCCGGCATCAGTACGCCTCCTGCTCTCTCTATGACAGCATAAGAGTGAGAGCGAGCGCTGACTGCTCTGGGCAGACTTCTTCGATAACGCCGAGTCGTATGCCCACGGTACAGCGCGCTCCGATCGCCTTTGCCGCGGTTCGCCGGTCACGCTCACCCGGGAGAGGGGGGGGGGCTACAAGGGAGATCGGAGGAGGTGATGGGAGAGCTCTTGCGGAAGGGAGGGTGGCGTAGAGAGAGCCTTATCATATCGACTAAGCTGTTCTGGGGCGAGCCCGGTGTGGGCCGCATCTCACCTAACGACCGAGGTACTCCCGTCCCTCCTCCTCACATGTTCTCTCCTTGCCCGAGCTAACCGTCCGAGCTTCTCGCGCACGCTTGGTTGGCACAGGTCTGTCCCGTAAGCACATCATCGAAGGGATGAACAACTCGTTGAAGAGGCTGGGCCTGGGCTACGTCGATCTTGTCTTCTGCCACCGCCCTGACAAGCACACTCCGATCGAAGAGACAGTGCGGGCCATGTCTCACCTTGTGGAAAAGGTAAACCAGTGCTGGTCTTGTTCTTCGCGGCAGGCGATGGTGGTGATGCCTCATCGCTACGCGTCACGCAGGGCCAAGCGCTGTACTGGGGCACGTCTGAATGGCCGGCACTGGACATACTCGACGCGTGGCACATTGCCAAGAGAGAGGGACTCGTGCCGCCCACGATGGAGCAGCCCGAATACTGTACAGTCTCGCCCTGGCCTCAGCCCTCAACGCGCTAGCGCGATCTCACCCGCCTCTGCGCATGCAGCAATGCTGACAAGGGATAAGGTCGAACGAGAGTACAAGCCTCTGTATGACCGCATCGGGCTCGGCACCACTATTTGGTCGCCGCTCAAGTTTGGGTGCGCCATAATTCGCCACGAGTTCGGACGCCGATGTTGATTGTTGATATCAGCGAGCCCTCCTCTCTGGGATGTTGCAGCATCCTGACGGGCAAGTACCTGGACCACGTGCCGGAGGACAGCCGCGCGGCGCAGTCTGCTCACGGAAAGCGCCGGATCCAGGCCTACCTGGACACGCACGAGGGGCAGCGGGCGCTGCAGGCCGTCCGCACACTGAAGCCCATCGCCCAGAGTCTCGACTGCTCGCTGGCCCAACTGGGCTTGGCCTGGTGCCTCAAGAACCCGCACGTCTCCTCCGTTCGTGTCCCGCCTCCTCTGTAAGTGTGAGATGGTCTCCTCTGGCGTGAGATTGACGCGGTGCTCCGGTCTCAAGGTGATCACGGGCGCCTCGCGAGTGGAGCAAGTGCACGAAAACGTAGACGCCTTGGCCGTCGCACAGAGGCTCGATGACACCGTCATTCAGCAGATCGACGCCGTCCTGGCCAACCGACCGGCCGACGACCACGACTGGCGCATTCGTTGATCGCCAGAATTTATTTTCTTTTTCTTTTTCCGAACTCCAAGAGGAAAAAAAGTTGTCAACGCTGATGGAGATGGAGCGAATGGGAGGGGACGAGGAAGAGGAGAACGAGAGTTCTCTTATACGCGCCCCCTCGCGAATGGCAGTGAATGGTGAAGAACACAGTGTCGAGAAACCTTCATCCGTCCTCTCCTCCTTCCTCCGGCGATCCAACGCCGCTGGACGATGGACGCTGGGCCTTATAATCCTCCTGGGGGTGGTCTTCATATGGGTCTTCTCGGGCGTTCTCATGCAGGCACTTGCCGCCCTCACCTTGAATTTATTTATTTATTTATTATAAATAAATAGCAAGCATAAATAGATTAATTACATTTTCTCTTCCCACGGCAGTACATATTTACGAATGCAGACTTTGACCATCCGTTCTTCTTGACCTACTTCTCCACGTCCCTCTTCACCCTTTACCTGCTCGACTTTTTCGCCGACCTGCCCTGGCGGTACGCCGCCCAGTGATACGTGACCCTTGGGTCCACATCGGTGACAGCTGTGCACAGAAGGGCGTGCGGGAGGCGGACGGAAAAGGACGAGCGGAAGGAGCTCATAGTGAACGACGGCGCCGATCCAGGGCCCAGCAATGCGGCTCTGCCAAAGAAAGGGAACGTCGGCGAGGAAGAACCGGAGGGAGGATATGAGGCGGGCGAGACGGGCCCAGGATCGCCCTCGGGATCGAAGGAGGCCGACGCTGGAGAGGCGGTGTACACCTTTTGGCAGATCGCCAGAACGTCGCTCATCTTCTGTCCCGTGTGGTTCGCCGCCAACTACTCCTACAACAAGAGTCTCTCCCTCACTAGCGTCTCCTCCAACACCATCCTTTCCTCCACATCTAGTACATGCCTCTCTCTCTCTCTCTCTCTTTGTCACCCTCTCTACCAACGTGTGGTTAAACTGTGGCGTTCTCAACGTGATGCTGCAGGTCTGGGCACACTTTTCCTGGGCAGCATCCTCGGCGTGGACTCATTTTCTTTTGGGAAGCTCATCGCCGTCGTGCTCAGGTACACTCTTACTCCAACATCGGCCATGATGCGCTCCTCGTCTCATCCGAGCTCCCCTCTGCACCACCCTTCGATCGGACGCACAGCCTGGGCGGAGTGGCAATGGTAGCGCTGACGGATTCGGACAGCAGCGACGGCGACTCGCTCGCCGGCGATATCCTGTGTCTCATCGGTGCGCCTCCTCGTATGACTGTACCTGAGCACTGACAAGATAGACTCCCCATTGTGCCGTTGGGCACCCCTTGCAGGTGCGGCGTTCTATGCGCTCTACGTGGTGCTCCTGAAGCTCCTCATTAAGGACGAGACCAAGCTCAACACGCGGCGATTCTTTGGTATGGCGCTCCTCGCTCTCCTCGCCTTACCTCGCCCGTCACCGCGTCCGCTCACTCGCAACCCTTTTGGGGTGGTGGAGCAGGGCTGGTGGGGCTGTTCAACGTGATGGGGTTGTGGCCGTTCGGCTTCCTACTTCACTACACCGGCATCGAGTCCTTTGCTCTTCCCTCGGTGCGTGCCTCCTGTGTGCGAGCGATCATGGTCCTACCGCGACGCCCTGACCTCCTCAGTTGATGCCCACCCTGCGCAGGGCACCGTGTGGCTCTACCTGACGGTGAACGGGCTCATCGGCACCGTGCTGTCGGACTACATGTGGCTGTGGTCGGTGCTCCTCACAAGCCCGCTGGTGGCCACCATCGGCCTAAGGTGCTCACCCATCGCACACGCCCTTGAGGGCACCAGCCACGGCAGCGGCCCACCCTTACCCCGGCCCCTCCCTCTCCATCCAGTCTGACGATTCCGTTGGCTATGCTCGCCGACATTGTGCTCAAGGGGAAGAGCTTCGGGTGGCTCTACCTGCTGGGTTCGGGCTCGGTCATCGGCGGCTTCCTGCTGGTGAACTGCGACGACCTCTACATACGCTTCCAGCGCCGCGCGTGGACCTGGCTCCTGCGCCAGCTGCGTGGCGGCGAGCCGGTTCCCGTCGTGTTGGGCGCCGACGCCTGAGACAGTCGGCCCAGTGGTGTCTGCCCGGTTTTCTTTATTTATTGTTGCTTTTCCTCCACTTGGACGCCGCCTACCCGGTGCTGTAGAAGTCCCGCGCGGTCTCCCCTTCGTAGTTGGCGTAGGCGTCTTGCACCCATTTCTTGAAGGAGGTTATCAGTGGCTTGAAGCTCCCTGAGGGGGCACGTGAGGGAGAGGGTGGTGTCAGCCACGCTACAAACGCTGCACACTGCTTTGCGTCGGTGGCTGTGTACCGCAGAGGATGTCCTGCGACCCAGGGTTGTCTACAACCCACATCTCGTCCTTGCCGACGTGCCGATAGGTGACGAGGGTGATCGGTTCGTCGTCCCAGTCAGCGTCCACCTGGCGAGAAATCACCGAGGAAAGGGGAGTGTTTACTGGAGCGCCGCAGAGCTGGGAAAGATGGGAAAGTGCCCGTACCAGGGTACCGTTGGTCTCGCCAGTGCAGACACCAACCGCAAGGACCTCTGAGAGGGTCTGCCCATACGCACACGTCACGATATCCGCTCGCGGCGGGTGGCACACCTCGAGCCGATACCACAGGTCTGCAAGCGGGGGTGAGCGGGGACAGCGTGAAGGTGGTGGCAGATTAGCAGAGGGCACGTACCGTTGGCGCGCTGATTGAGCTGAGCGCAATGAGCAAGGATGGTGTGCGCGTTCCAGTTAGGGCCGTAGGGGATGTGTATGCCCGCGTAGTCACTCGGGCGCTTGTGTTCCTGCTCGTAGACGATCTTGCGCTCACTGTCAAAACGTGCTGCTCTTCGTTGGCTTCCGAAGTTTCGCTCATAGTGGACACTGCACGCGCGCACGACGGTCAGCTCACTCGCCAGTGCCTATGATCGCTCTCTGGGGGTAGAGGCGAAAGCAGTGACGTACTTGTTGTGCACGTATTCCAATAGTAACAGGCGAGCGAGCCCTTGACGTCGACTCGACATCGCGCTCGACGTGCTGTAAACAAAGGGCTTATAGAACGACGGATGCACCTTGGCTCGATCAAAGCCCGGCACTGCGACGGCGAACCCTGCGGCCAGAAGCAAGGCGCAGTAATAGCCCTGTCAACCCAACGCGAGGCGTCGTGCGCACACGTGTGGGCGCGTGCGTTGGGTGGGTACCTCTCTTGCTGTACTTGTAAAGGCGATACTCGTAGGATCGAGAGCGACGCGCTATGTCGACGCGGTTGTACTGCATCTTGATCGCTCGAGCGCATCGCGGATGCATCAGCACGTTCACTCCATCGAACCCGATACAACAGCAGTCCACTGTGGGAGTGGGTCGACCAATAGACCGCCGCCGATCAGGGGTCGGTAAACGGAAAGGAAATGACGAAAAGCAGCGGTGCATACCATCGAAGCCCATTAGGATCTCAGCGGGACTCTTGTAGAGTCGCAGCACGATCTGGATGTGCCTGTACGGAATGCCAAAATAAATACACCCAAGAGTATGAGCGACATGCCCCCTTCCTCGCTTTTCAAGCTGTCCTGAGGAGGTCCTCCGAAAGGTTACCGTCTTGGGTAGTGAGAAACGATGGTGATGGCGTGGAGGCTGCGTATCACTGCGACAGTCTTCGTATTGGAAGCGTTCACCGCGTCGAAGATCTCTTGCAGCTGCAGGCAAGCGCAACGCGACAGCGCCACAGACTCGACGTTTGCATCTTTTGTACTGTACTGTACTCATGGTCTAACTGCCCGTACCTTGGCATTGGCCTGCTCCTGGTTGAGGCCGTAGATGAACAAATCAATGTCAGAGCCCTTGTAGGCGTACTTGTGGAAGTAACCGCGCAAGTCTGTCAGGGGCGTGGGCATGACGGAAGCCAACACGGACCTGCATGCAGTGCGAGGGACAACAAGTTCGCCAGTTGACGATTCAAGTCAGACAAGAATCGCAGCAGACGGCAGGGGTGGGGTGAAGGAGAGTGGAACGTGCCCGCCCGCGACAAAAACGTTGTTCCAGTTGAGCTTGCGCAGCTGGCCCTCAGTGAAGATGTTGAAGTTGCGCTCGAACTCGGGGAAAGATACAACGGCCGCGCCGCTGGTACGCTTGTGCACTGGCATCACCATCGTAACGGAGCGCTGCATGCGGAGGCGCAAGCGTCGGTAAGCCTAGCCCAGTAGAGGTAAAACCGGTTATAACGACAATAACAAACGCTTACCTCTTCATCTTCGAGGTCCTCAAAGTCAAAGAGTGAGATGTCTTCGTGGGGCGAGACCAGCATCAAGGAGGGATCACTACCGACCCGCATGCCGTTTAGATTCAAAGCAGCAGCAGCAAACAAGGTTGGCGATTGGTAGCGACGAGGCCGACAGGGAGCCGTTACCTGAGGATTGGGTGGTCCCTCTGCTGCACGAATAGGGTGCGGTAGTAGTCCTCCTCCTGCTTGAGGAAACCGTACTTGGCGGTGTTCGACATGAGGTTCGCAAAGTGAGGAATCCTTCGGAGCCTCTGGAAGGCTGACCACGACATGTGGGCCATGATCTGCTTCATGTAGTCGGCCGGCACTGCATCAAACAAGATGTGGTAATGCTTCCGTTATAAATGTGTAGCTGCGCATGTGCGGATATTGCGCGCATGAGACAAGCACCCGTCATGAGGCTCTCGACGTATAGCTCCATCTGGTTTCCGATCTCGATGGCCAGCGTACGGGCAGCCATCTCGTGCAACTTGGGCATGTGCATGGCCGACCAGTAGGGAGCCGACCATCCCGTCTTGGTCTCTCCCGGCGACTCCTTCAGTGCTGCCGCCGGCTTGCTTGCACCTGAGCGTCCAGCAGCGTTTCGTAAGCCATAACGACCAAGGGCTCTGGGTGGCGCGGGTGGCAGGCGCCGTACTCGACGAGGGAGCGGGTGCTTGGAATGCCTGTGAGCGAATGATCTGTTCGCACTTGCGCGACTGTCGCAGCGCGTCTTTGTCGCCTGGCTGCAGGGATAGCACCTTCCTGAAGTCGGCCAGCGCTTTCCGGTGCTGGTTGAGTTCCATAAGGGCCGCGCCCCGCCGATAGTAGCCCTGTCGCGAGCGGAGTTAGTTGACGAGATGAGTCGACGACCATCCAAAGAGTTAAGAACAGGATCAGGTGGGCGATACCTTGGGGTAGAATGGGTCGAGCTCAGTTGCGCGCGTCGAATCACTCACGGCGCTGGCGTAGTTGCCCCACCTGCCCCCCCCCCCGCAATACGTTGGCTTATATGAGAAAAATGCGGCCGAGGGCGCCTCGCACCTGAGGTGGGCCAGCGCCCGATTGGCAAAGTAGACGGCCTTGTGGCCCCGCTCTTCTTCGCTCTCCGAGCCCTTCTCTCGGCTTTCCTTGACCGCGATCTTGATGGCCTTGGTGTAGTATCGCACCGCGGCTTCGTACAGCCCCTCTTGCCTCACAAGCAACGCCGAGCGCTTGGGTGAGTGTTCATCTTACCAACAACCACACCCCAAGTGCAGTTGAGAGAAGAGAGGCACCGGTCAATAAGGTGTTGGCGCGCGCCTTGCAGTCCTCGGCTGACATATCCTCGGGAGGCACATGCTCGGCCTCGTAGTCGTTCAGCTCGTCGTCGTCGTCCTCCTCCTCCTCCTCCTCCTCTTCCTGGCGGCACCGTTGGATGCTGGCGATCAGCTTCTCCTTCCATCGATCACCTTCGGGTGTGCCCTCCTCCACCAGCCGCTGCTTGCCCTTGTGTCGCCCTCGCTTTCTGAGCAATATGCCCTTGCGCTCACAGAATTGCTCCAGTTCTTCGAGCGGGTACTGCGCCAGGTTGTTGAAGTCCAGCACATCCCCTGCTGGTTCGTCGTGGTCGTGGTCGTGCTCGTGCTCGTCATCGGCCACAGCGCCATCCACTTGCTGCTGCTTTGGGTTAGCTGCCATCGGCGTAGTTGCAGCCTCTCTGCTCAAATTCATGTCTGTGCTCTGTGCCGAAGAGTAAGTCGCGGCTGCAGGGCCGCCGGGGTGCGGCCTCGGTGATGTGGAACTCGGAGGCGAGGCGGCGCCAGCCGACGCTCTGCCGGTAGTTCGCTCCGCGTCGTCCTCGCTCTCGCTGGACCCCGTTTCGTAGTCTCGGTCAGAGTCAGAGTGGAGGGCGGGTAGGGTAGCCTGCGGTCCTCGTCGAGACGGAGCAAACGGAGAGGAAGTGCTGGCGTTGGCGCCCGAGAGAAAGAATGCGCTGAAGGGGTTGTTGGCCAGCAGCTCCTGGTGGAACATACACAACTCATCATCTTCCTCTTCCTCCTCGTCCTCATTGAGCTCGCTATCGTAGCTGTTGTCGTCGGCCAGGAGGCCGGGAGGCACCTCGTTACCATCGCTCGAGTAATCAAGTAGCGGCGGCATGTAGTTGTGTTCTGGTTGCTCCGCTCTTGTCGTGCTGGGCTGCTGCTCACCGTAGAGGTCGTCTTCGCTTGAGTTGTCGCTGAGCAGGGCTGGCATGTCATCATAATCCTCGTCGGGATTATCGTCGTCATCGCTCAGTCCTCCAATGGCCGGCAGGGTACCCACAATGCTAAGCGACTGCTTGAGGAACGATTGTGAGCTGCCCGGCGAGTGCTCGGCCTGCAGCTGGTTGAGGGCGTTCTGGCACAGCAGGGATGCAGGTGAAGACAAATTGGCAGGCATACTCAGAATAGAGTGCTGGGTGCTGGGGGAATACCACAACGGGCGAAGAGGTGACGTCTACCCCTTCAAGACCCTCGAGCACTGACATAAAGAAGGCTCGGTCAAAACCTGGACCCGTGCTCTATAACGTGATAGTGGGTGAGGACGTCGTTGGATTCGGAGTAGCACAGGTGCAGCACGCACCTCAGCATGTGAGGTATGACTCACGGTGTCTGGCCCGAGCTCGAGCACTTCTTTCAGGGCCTCAGCGATTATATCTTCTTGTAGAGACGATTCCTGGGCTTCATTTGAGGAAGGCGTGGAAGGCGCCGGCTGGTTCGCGGGAGAGGAGGAAGGGACAAACAGATTGCCAGAGGGATCAGATGGTGCAAATGGGAATGGCCGAGTTGACGCCCGCCCCACCATCTCTTCTTCCTCGATCTCGCGCAGAGCCTGCTCAAGAGCGGAGGCCATAGAATCAAACAAAGATTCGTGTGTGCCACCACGGCCTGCACCTCCATGGTCCATCTCCAGTGGGTGAAATTGTCTCTTTTTTCCCAACCATTTCCTTGGCAGGTGCTGAATTTTAATCATCAGACTTTTGCAGGTGGGGGAGCAGGAAGAAGCCAATGATTCAACAATTGGCTTGTACACCAGCTGTCAGGAGATTGAGCTGTGACCATTATGTTAAACTTATGTACCAACACCAGGTTGGTAGTGCCTTTGCTTGGCAAGAGTAAGGAAGTCATTCCATCATCCGGCTTCTGTGCAGTGTAGTGATTTGGTACATGGCTGGTGGCCAGTTGGGGGCTGCTGCACAGATGTTGGAGATTGAGTGTAGAAAAGCAGTGATTTTGCATGTCAGGTAGCATCATCACTGAAGAGGTTGATGGACTTACAAATATACAGGCAGAGCCAGGTATAAATAAGGTAAGCCTGGCTATACAAGCAACATATATGTGAGCAGGATGTAGTCATGCCAAAGGCTGTTTATGAGCCTAGATAGTGATCACATGTAAAGCTAGAATTGGCAAGAATGCGTCATCACCAAATGCTCATCACTGTGTTCAGGTGATGGACATGTACAACTGACCTTGTTCTGCAATAACAACATCACTAGTGGTGTAGGAGAGAGAATTAGAGGAAGAGGATGATGAGTGGTGCTTGTGGATCTTGCTTCCTCTGCTGCATTTCGCAAAAATAGATTGATTATACATTTTTGTTCTTTATTTTGATACACACTTGATGCCCATCAAACCTCCTCTATTACCAAATGACCAATAATGCAGTGCTATCTGGCGAATTAACCTGCTTTGCCAAGTATCAATGGTAATTTTAAGTTTGCTCTATTTTTGGAAGGGGAGCGCAATAAAATGGATTTTCATTAGTGTCCTGTTGAATGTATCTGTGAACTTCCAGGCTGCAAAAATTCCGTTGAGATTTGGTGGTGGGTTTTCAGAGGCACCATGGCAAACCAGTTATGGCATGGTCAGGTACATCACACCTTCTCAACAGATCCTTGCATGTATGCATGGACCATGCTGATGGTGTAGCTCCTTCTTGACATATATGCTTGCAATACCATTGCAAGTTGTGTACACGCTCATGCACCTTCGTCCCCATTGGCATGTGTTGTGGATGATCTTGTTGCCATTTTGGCAATACCATCAGAAGCATGCACATGCTCTTTGATTTGCACCTTGTTCACCAGCATTGCCTTAATGTTGTAATCCCATACATGGGCACTGGGTGACAACACACCCTTGCCAATTCAAGCAGACTCTTACTCCCAAGAACAGAGCGTTCAGAAAAAAGTAACGATCACTCTTTTGGCAATGTACACTTTGAAAACACATATGGAATAAAAACACACTGAAATATGTACAAGGCCTCAAAAAAAAAAAAAAAAAAAAACTTCAAATTCTGTACACTGAGGTGAAACGGTGTCGAAATTTGTACTTGACAAAATGTATTAGTCATAATGAGTTGTGTTTACATTGTTGGAACATCTCTTCTAAACATTCAAAAATTTCATTTCAGTACTTTGGTGCAAATTTATGTCTTGGTGAGTAAAAAACACAAAACTTCGAAGAACTGTTTTCATAAACATATTTTAAGGGTTGGTACCAATGCACATGGTGAGTGATTATGTGTCAACATACCTGTTTTTACATGCAACGGCTTGTATATACCAAGCGATTTCTTCTAATACCTGGTTGCCATCTTTAAATTACATGAGATGAATTGGTGCCCTTTTAAGTACATCTGTGGGTTGGGGAGGTGGACTCATGCGCATCAGGTCAACACTTCTCTTATTGGTTTGTGATGAAAAAGGTAGATGGTGAAAAAGTGACACATGAATGTGCAGAATACGTATGGTTTCTATTGGGTCATCTACATGCATCTTTGGGTTCACTCTGTTACAAGCTCTTATTATGGAAGAGTCAAAAATGCCTAGGCAGTGCCTGCTGCATTGTGTAAATGTAAAGTCAGGTTAAATTTCAGTTTGTGCTGACTTGTTTCTGTTTTAACTCCGACTTCAGGTGCCAGCAAAGTTGAGGAACCCCTGGAAGAGGGAAGCGCCAAGGATCTCCATGTTGGAAAGTAGTGTGTTGTGCATGACACCTCTCACAAGTAATTGTGAGTGTATCTGGTGCTGTCATCTGCTCAAATTGCAATTTGAGCAGATCTTTTTCACCACCAACAGAGGAAGAGCACTGTCACCTTCTGCAAGAGAACCTTCTCCATCAACAGAAAAACAGCGCCATCAAGAAGTGGAGCCCCTCATGGACACCTCTTTTTCCTCTAGTCATGCCCCTCCACCACTTTTATTCTCATTTTCTAATCTATGTGAGGGAGCAGGCTACCAGTTTTTCAATGCCTACACAACTCTGGCTTCCCCTGAAAAGTGGTGGAACTAGGATGCCTTCTTTGAGCTCAATTGAAATCACCTCAGCATGTCTGCTCTCCAGCCAGCCAAACCCATTTTTGATCATCAAAGATGCAGTCAATCACCTTCTCTTTTTTGGAGATGCATTGATATTGCAATTTCACCAGTCAACAGACCACTCCTCCACAACCTCAACTTTGCTCAATAGTACAACTTCCATCATCATCTACTCTTACCAGGGTACACAGCTGCTCACCAGGTCTCAGACATAGTTATTCTCACTGCATACATGTACACATGATGCCAGGAACACTCTTTGCAATTGAGTGTTCAGTATAATGAGACACTGCCCCTAATGTCTACAGTTTTCAACAGTGACATCAGCAGTCATGCAGCTGTAGACCTTTAGGACACCTTCCCAGACAGGTGCTCTCTACAGAAAAAGAGTCACTGTCTCATTTTCCTCAGTTTTGCACTACCTTCTTCTGAGTCTTTTATTTTATTCCAATTCTCCTTTTGCAAGGTTCAAGTTCCCTTGTGCTGTGGACACATCAACAATTTAAGGTTCATGTGTACCCTTCCCTTCACCCACACAAGAGAAAGATATTTCTTGTCAACTTATTTGCCTTGTTTTAGGATAGAGCGAACTTCATCTTGCAATTGTTTGCAGCCTTTAAATTACATTCACCTCTGTTCCTCTTACTCTGCTTTGTTGCAGCACATACTCATACTTTACCTTTGTTAAGCTCCCTTGAAACTGAAACTCAAGGCTTGGCCAATGTTCTGCCTGTCTAGATTTTGCATGATGGCCCTTGCCAGCACATTTGCCTGCTGCTGCAGACCTTCATGCTCAATGGCAGCAACATATCAAGCTCTCAACTGCTGAACAAACTCAAGATCCAGTGCAACTGGCTCATCACCAGACAAGTTCCTAATTGTTACTTTTTTCTGGACTTTCTGTTTGCATTAAAACAAGGGCCAAAACCTGTCCCAACCTCCCAACGTTGCGGAATGTCCGTGATTTTGCTAATTATCTTTGCACTGTGAGTGGTCGGCCGTAGGTGCGCATTTTCCGTGTGGCGTCGGCGTTTCGTTCTAGAGAGAGGTGAGTTTACCGAAAAACGCCACTTGCCCCAAAACACATGCACAAGATTAGGCCCACACAACGGTACCTGCACCTCACCTCGCTGAATGCGGCAGCGAATGACTCTAAACGTCTTGCACGATTCTAGTTCGCTGCCGGTGGTCGCCAAGGCGGCACCTCGAAATGGCAGGCTCCGCGTGGCGTTGGTACTGCGCCGGGCAGCTCATTCGCAGGCGTCGCTGTCGTCGGTCAAGCACGACGTCGTGGTGATTGGCGGCGGCACTGCTGGTCTGTCGGTGAGCCATCAGCTGCGCCGCGCCATGAAGGACCTCGACGTAGCCATAGTTGAGCCCTCCACCAAGCACTACTACCAGCCCGGCTGGACTATGGTAGGTGGTGGCATCTTTAACAAACGCGACACCGAGCGGTACGGACATTATTTTCTCTAGTCTGTCAGAAATAATAATAATAATAATAATAATAATAATAATAATAATAATTACAAGAATAACGCCTCCACTATTCTCGTGAAATGGGCAGGGACGAGGCGGACCTTATCCCCAAGGGAGCCAAGTGGATCAAGTCTGCGGTGACGAAGTTCATGCCTGAGGAGAACGCCGTGGTAACCAGCGATGGTCAGACGGTGCACTACAAGTATCTGGTGGTCTGTCCCGGCATCCAGATCAACTGGGACAACGTACGCCGATACACTAGCTTTTCTTTTTGCTGTTCCCCTTGCTCTGTGAGCTGACGAGCCGTTGCGCACAAACAACGCGTGCAACTTAAACAAATAGGTCAAGGGTCTACGCGACGCCCTGGGCAAGAAAGGCGTGTCCTCCAACTACAGCTATGAGTACGCCGACAAGACCTGGGTGCGATGCTTGGCTGGTAACGTGTTAAGATGATCTCTGGAGCGTCTGCTCACCGTTGCTACTTCAACACTGTTGGTCACCCATCTCTCCAGGACCTTATCAAGCACTTCAACGGAGGCAAGGCGGTCTTCACTCATCCCGCAACTCCTATCAAGTGCGGTGGTGCCCCACAGAAGGTGCGTCCTCCGCTCTTCAATCTATTTCCACTTGTTCCCGCATGTGGTTCTCATTTTGCATCCACCCCTGCATCTTCCTCCCCCATACGCACAGGTCATGTACCTTGCCGAGGATCACTGGAGGAAGCGAGGTGTCGATGTTGATATCTCTTTCTACACCGGCGGACCCGCCATCTTTGCCTCCCCCTACTACGGCAAAGTGCTCACCAAGGTACTATCCACGTCACATGTGTCATTCCCAGTCACCCTCCCCCTCTTCAACTGACGCTTGTTGGTATGGAATCACGCGAACTCCAGATCTGTCAGGAGCGGGGCATTCACACCCACTTCAAGCATGACCTCGTCGAGGTAAGGGGCGACAACCACGAGGCCGTCTTCAAGGATCTCAACACACAGGAGCTAATGGTGCGTGGCCCCTGCACCTATGTGTGGATGCATCGCTCCCGCGTTAGCTCCGAGTTGAAGCTGACTCCTATAATCGATCGGCCGCTCGGTCAGACGGTGCCGTACGACTTCATGCATGTGACGCCCCCAATGGGCCCGCCCAACTTCGTGAAGGAGAGCCCCCTTGCCGACGCTGGCGGTTGGGTCGATGTCGACAAGCACACCCTCCGGTTGGTTCTCTCTCCTGCAAATCACCATTGCATTGGTCTCTGACCACAAACTTCCACTGCAGCCACAAGAAGTACGCCAACGTGTTTGGTCTTGGTGACGCCTCGAACCTGCCCACGTCCAAGACCGCAGCGGCCGTGAGCTCGCAGGCGGCCGTGGCCACGGCCAACCTGCTGGCTGTCATTCGTGACCCCAACGCCACGCTCCCCGAGAGCTACTCTGGTTACACGTCCTGCCCCCTCGTCACCGGATACGGTTGGCCTTGCCCTTCCTCCTTTCTCCTTCCGCGAATCACAAGTTTATCGTGTACTGACCACTTACTCCTTCCTCTTTGCTGTCGGCAGGCAAGCTGGTGCTGGCCGAGTTCGACTACTCGTTGCAGCCTTGTGAAACAGTACCACATCCAAGATGACGCTAGACAACACAAGTGCTCCTCTAACGCTTGCTATCTCCCTCTTCAGTTCCCTGTGGATCAGTCCAAGGAGCGGGCGAGCATGTACTACCTCAAGAAGGACGTGCTGCCGCCCATGTACTGGCACGGCATCATTAAGGGCAACTGGAAGGGACCTGGACATCATGCCGCCACGCGGGTCCTGCAGAGCCTCAGCAACAAGCAACAGAAGCAGGAGCAACCATAGACAAAACGCACTCCAGCTGCATGACTAAAGTCAGCTAAGTCCTGTTGTCAATGACTGCACCAAAGAGTACTGAATTTGCATCTCCATGTGAGATACATGAATTTTCTGTGGGCATACGATCAGTATCCCAGGATTCACTGGACTGTGCAACTACACAGGACTAGCGACAGGATGAGGACAAGATTTCCCGACTTGTGCCTTCGCTGTACTTCTAGTCGCCTTTCCGCGCCCTGTTAAACTTTACTTGTACCATTAATGCCACGGCAGCCGGGCAGTAGTACAGGTACCTCCAACGCTGATTGAATCAGGTACCTGAAACGTCCCCGCTCCTGGAGATCATCAGGTCTCACCATCTCTCTGCTTGGCCGCGATGGTGTGGTAGTGGAATCAAACCCTACGTCATACCAGTAATCCAGGCCTAGTTTACTCTTAGCAAGAAGCGACATGTCTGGGTGAGACCGAGTTAGTGCTAATTCTGCGATATCTCCCTCCCAGCAGCGCAAGCTTTATCGGAGCCTGTGATGAGCGGCAGGCCTTGAAGCCAGGCGACCAACACTCAGTACACCTGCTGGGCTTCCTCGCTGTCCCCAGTAAAAAAAGCCTTGGTGGCCTTGGGAATTAGGACCGAGTGGATGTTCGGAATCACCCCACCGCCTGCACACATAAGAGATTGAACAAGTGAGAAAATACCGGGTGAGAGCAAGGGGAGTGTCATACTCGGGATGACGACGTGCAACAGGAGTTTGTTGAGCTCCTCATCGTTGCGGATGGCCAGCACGATATGCCTCGGAATGATGCGCGCCTTCTTGTTGTCGCGCGCCGCGTTGCCCGCCAGCTCTGCACATAAAAGAACGTATGAAGAAGCGTCATTGTGGGAGAAAGAGAAAACGCAGGGCATTATGTGGTGCGAGCGCCCTCGTAGGCCCCTTACCCAGAATCTCAGCCGTCAGGTACTCTGCGCCGAGGGAAGCAACACACATACATAACCACGCAGAGAGAAGTGAGAAACAAGGATTCATATGGACACGAGTCTCGTTGCGCACAACAGTCGCTGAGCACATACCGAGCACAGCGCCGAGGTAGACTGGGGCACCTGTGTCCATACATGTACCAGCACGCCAAGGGGAGGAAGGATGGGCAGTAAGGAGATAAAGCTGTGAAAGGGCGGAGTTGGCCAACTAAATTACGCGGGGCGAATATACCCTTGCCCACTCTCAGCTTGGTCTTCTCTTTGAGGTAGCGGTGAAAGAAGCCCACCGGGAACTGCAACCTGTTGCACACCGGGTAGAGGGAGAAAAAAAGGGGAGGGGGGTTGGGTGTCAGTGCGCGGCTTCCCGGTTCGCTGGCATTGGCTGAAGCTACCCCGCACGGTAGGACAAGCTGCGCTTGCCTTCGCCCCCGGCCACCTGGAGGAACTTGGTGACGGCCTTGGTGCCCTCCGACACGGCGTGCTGGATGAGAAGAACGGAAAGAGGGCGTGTCAGGTTCTCAACCATTTGATACAAGGAGGCTACCTCCCCCCTTACCTTAGCAAGTTCACCAGGAAGTGTGAGGCGCACAGCCGTTTGAATCTCTCTGCTGGTGAGTGATTTCTTGGTGCCGATTTCCGCCAGGGAGGCTGCTTCCTGTAAGAGAGACACAAAGACTGGGGAAGAGATTGCACAAAGAATCGATTGAAAAAAGATTGAGGCAACGCACGGTTTGCACGCGATTGGCCATGTCGTGCACGAAGGAGTTCATGACGGCCATGGCCTTTTGCGAGATGCCCGTGTCGGGGTGCACCTGCTTGAGCACCTTGTAGACATAGGTGGCGAAGCTCTTTTGGTTGACCGTAAGGACCCTCCTCCTCTTGCCCATGCTTGCTTCTCGAACTTGCGGATGAGTTGTCTGCGCTGTTTATTACGTCCAAAAAAACTTCTTATGCTCTCCGTTTCCTCGAAAAGTTTTGCGATGAAGCGAAGATCTAGCGCTCAGAAATTGCAAAAATTTTAAGTCTCGATACCATCGCTTTTCTTTTCAGGCTCCTCAAACTTCATCCCGCGAGACTGGGACACCTTCCATAAGTAGCCAGCCCCACCTTGTGTTTTGTGACCACAATAGAAACAGTACATTATCACGGAAAGATTAGACAGGCAGGTCGGCGCACATCTGGTTGAGCAGTATCAGAACGTGATCCATTGTCGGCCGCTTGGCAGGCTTGCGGTGCCAGCACAGCTTCATGAGCCGGCGATAGGCCGGCGGACAGTCAGCTGGCACCGGCGGGCGCTTGCCGTCTAGCACGTCCCGCACCATGTCGGCCATGCCACAGCCGTCGCCCTCGTACGGCAGCTTACGCGTGAGCACCTCCCACATCACGATGCCGAACGAGTACACGTCAGCCTTGTAGTCCTGCCGATCGCCCTCTTCGTCGTCGGCTCTATCTTGTTGCTGGTCGGAGCCGCCGGTGTCGACCGGCCTCTGCGCAGGGAGGAGCACTTCGGGAGCTGTCCAGGCGGGAGTCCCACATCGGGTCATGGTGGCGTTCTCGTGCTTGATCGTCGCGAAGCCAAAGTCGCCGACCTTAATGTTGCGCTGATCATCAACCAGCAGGTTGGAGCTCTTGATGTCGCGATGCAGAATGCCCTTGGAGTGCAGGAACTCGAGGCCCACGGCAGCGCCGCGGAGCATGGACAGACGTTCCTCCCAGCCGAGCTTCGCCGGACTTGACAGGAGATCTCGCAGGCTACCGCGCGAGACGAGCTCCATGACCAGCATAAGGTTGCCGTCAGCGATGGAAAGGCCGATGAGCTGAACTATGTTGGGGTGAGAGATGGAGGACAGCACGGCAGCCTCTCTACGCATGCGGCGCATGCCCTGGTCGTCCAGACGGGAGGCAAACAGCCGCTTAACGGCCACCCGCATCCCGAGGTACTCGCCCTCGGACACCTGGCCGAAGCTGCCTTCGCCTATGCGCTCTCCTACGCGCAGCCTGGCGCCGTCGATGATCCACGAGCACGCATTGGAGGAACAAAGACCTTTGCCTGGACGCGGCTTCTCGTCTTGCTCTAGCTGGAGCACGAGGTCCTCCTTGTCCTCCTGAGCCATCTGGCTTGGCACTAAGAGTGAAGGCCCGTCCTCCTTCTCTCTCGCCAGCCACACTCCTTCGGCCAGGCTGGCCGTGGCACAGGTGCTGGCGAAGGCGGCCGAACAGAGCGCGGCTCCGGGTGGGCAGAGCACGTTGAGCCGGCAGGCTTCGCTGTAGCTCGTGGGCTCGTACGTGGTGGCAGTGTGGTCGTCGGGAAGGCTCAGGCTCGTACCATGGCGGTAGTGTAGCGACACTCGGGACAGCTCGACGATCCTTCGCAGCTCGGCAGTGGTCGCGCTCGTGGACAGCAGCGCCAGCGCAAACGAAGCGGCCTGCGCCGGTCGGGCAAAGGCCAGCATATAGGTGCCTCCGCTATGCAGGTGGGCTCGGGAGAACAGGTAGCCCTTATGGGAGAAGCAGAGCTGGCGCACGAGGAGTCCGTAGGTCTCGATCGTGTAATCGGCCTCCGAAGGGTTCTGCACCCACACCACGTCCATGCCGGCCAGATCGCACACTACAAAGGAGACATCGCGTCTGGGAATCCCCCGGCGGTAGTCGTCGAACTGGGTATGCCCGCCCGAGGAGGTTGACGCATAGTCGCTAGACCCGACCGCATGGCCCCGACCCAGGCCACTGCTGCTCGTGCCGCTGCTTGACGAGAAGGCGCTGGTGCCCGTGCCGCCACCCACCTCCTTCTTGATGCTCTCCAGGCTCGTTATGATGGCGTCGAAGGTGGGACGCGACGTCGGATCGCGATCCCAACAGCGCTGCATGAGGCCCACGTATTCGAGCTCGCCATCCCGCAGACCTTTGGGCACAGGTGGCCGCAGGTCGTTTCGTATGACAGCCACCGCAATCTGAGCCGGCTGCAGACCGTCGTAGAGGACGTCGCGCGTCAGCAGCTCCCATAACACAATGCCGAAAGAGTACACGTCGGCTAGGACGTGGTCCACGTCGACCTGGTCGCTCAGGACTTCGGGGGCCATCCAAGGCACAGTGCCCATCGGCACGCGCTCCTTGCGGACGGCCTTGTACGAGTCCTTGAACTTGGTGAGCCCAAAGTCGGCCACCTTGACGTTCCACTTGGAGTCGAGCAGCAGGTTGAGCGACTTGAGGTCACGATGGACGATCTCGGACGAGTGTAGGAAGTGCATGCCCTTGGCCGCCTGGTGAGCTATCTTGACCTTGAGTAACAGCGGCAGCTCGGGAATGAGCTCGTTATGTAGCAGCTGCAACAGCCACATATCGTAATGGCCACGTGGGGTAAGTTCCAGGTTGGGTAAGGACGAAAAACAAAGGTCACTGCTCACGTACATCGTAGAGCGAGCCCAGCGCCATGTGCTCCATGACGATGCAGAGCCGCGGCGGCTTTACGGAGGCGGCCATGAACAAAACAACGTTGGGATGTCGGAGGCGGGACATGATCTCGACCTCGTCCGTGAAGCTCCTGGTGGCCTCCTTGGTGATAGCGTCGGGATTCATGACCTTGACCGCCACTTCTGTTCCCTTCCATGTGGCCTTGTGCACCGCGCCGAAGCCGCCCTGGCCCAACTGTTCGCCCACCTCGAGCTCCTCGAAGTCTATCGTGAATTCGTTCAGGCTGCCGTGCTCCTTCTTGCGGACCAGCAGGAGGGCCATCACGATCGTGGCCAGGACGAGACACAGTACGAACGCGCCCACCGGCAACGCAACTCCGAGCGCGATGGCCACCACGGCGTCGTCCGAGGAGCCGCTTGAGGTCGCAGTCTCGCAGAGATCGCCGGTCCACCCGGCCTCGCAGACGCAAGTACGGGTCGCAGAGCAGGTTCCGTGGTCCGAGCAGAGCAAGCCGTCGGGCGTGACGCAGCCGTGGACTTGGCTCACGTGCTGCCCGTCGCAGATGATGTCATTTACAAACAGCAACATACGCCTCTTCAGCTGCTCCGATGAGGCGCTGGCCACGACGACGGCATAGGTGCTGGCCAGAGAGGTGGCCTCCGGGGCAGTCTGGCTCCAGTAGATCCAGTCGGCCAGTGCTTTCGCCTTGGAACAGTCGCTCATGTCGCGCGTGTAGACAAAGACGCGCTGGTAGGCTGCAATAGGCCAGCTCTCCGCACCAGGGCTGAGGACGAGAGCTCCGTAGGGATCGCTAGCATGGCCGGCGTCCGAAGCCACAGCGGCCAATACCGATGCTTGGGTAGCGTGAACCGCCTCCTGAGCCGAGTTGATCATCATCGCCTGCTTGACGTCGCGGGCATCGATGAACAGCTGAGGTGAAGGCCACATAGCGAACGAGTAGGGCGTGTTGCTGAGCGTGCTCGGAGTGGCCCCCGAACACAGGGTGCGGTTGTCTGCCGCGACAGGCAGCACGGCGTCCGGACCAGCTTGCACAGCCGCGGCAAAGGCCGGTACGGAAGCCAACGCTTGGGTGAAGACAGCCCGTATGTCGGACGAGCCGCCGCACTCGAGCACGGGAACGATCGTGGAATTGGGCAGGGCGACTCCCGGATTGAGCTGCTGAATTCGCGAGTCGTCCCAGCGTACGATGGTGTTGAGGTAAATGCCCGCCACTACCTCGAGGTCGAGCACGAGGTTGATCGAGGCTAGCTCGGGGATGTTGTAGGCCGGCACGATGGCGTAGGCGATGGCGGTCATGCCCTGGGCGTCAGGAACCTGAGCCTGCTGAGTGGACGAGAGTTGGGAGCTGGCCACGCCGTAGTCGATGTCCCTGAACAGCAGCTCCTGTTTGGTTGCGCTGGCCGTCGAGTGGACGTACTTCATGCTGAAGCTGGTCGAGGTGAAGGCTTCGGCCCACGAGGTGAACACGAAAAACGGCTCGCCCATACCTATGAGCACGGGCGTGGATAGGGCCGGCTTGCCGTCGCAGTTGATCTTGTACATCTCGTCGATGAGCCTCCTCTTGTAGGGATTGGTGAGCGGGGCAAAAGCCACCGACTCGAACAGTTTGTCGACGCCATCGTTAGTCTCGACCCAGCTGAGGAAGAGGAGCAGCTCCTGCACGCGCGAGCAGTCGAGCTCGCTCCTGCCGGTGCGGGTGCGCGAAAGCGTGATATAGCTGACAAAGCTCATGGGCCACGAGTCCGGGCCCGGGGCGTCGAGGATCTCGAAGACTAGCTGACCCGAGTGAATTTGGTCGCGGTGGTCGTCCATGGCCGCTTGTACTGACGCGGGACTGCCCTCGACCACGTTGCCAGCCTTGTTAATCATATGGATGTAGGCCAGGCTGATCTCGTCCGCGGCGTTGCGCTCCATGTAGCCCATGCAGCCGGGGTTGTTCTTGACGTAGTCGATGCGCCACTGGCCCACTTCATACGGCGGTCCGGTCACTCCGCGACCTTCGCGCATGGGAGGCAACTCTTCGAGCTCGTTGCCATTGTTCAGCAGTTCCTGGCGCATCGTGTCGTTGAAGACCTTGAGGGCCTCCTTAAAGACGGCGGTGAAGCCCAGAGCGTTCTTGGACGGCCCCCAGTAGCTCAGGGTGATATTGAGGTTAGGCAGCTTGTGAGCAAAGGTCGGGTTGAAGGCCTTGATGGCAGGGTCGTCCCACGTTACTATGGTCCCTAGCCAGATCATCGCCAATGTGTTGCCGTCCATTACCACAGTCTCGTTGGCCGCCAGGTAGGGCTCGAGGTTGTAGGCCATGACGAGGGGGGTTCCCATCATCGGAATCTGTATGCCGTCGAAGGGGTCCAGGTCGTCTCCGTTCAGCGGTACGTCGGAGATGAAGAAGTCGATGAGCCCATCCTTGTAGTCGGTCAAGGCCTGTGGAACGCTGCTCGCCTCGAAGTCAACCCGCACCGAGTCCCTCGCGTATGTGTAGACTTCGCCCAGCTTTGCAAAGAGAAGGCCCGAGTTCAGAGGTCCAGAGCCGCGCACGTTGGCTTCGCATGATGAGAAGAACGACACAACCGCGAGAGCTGCGATCAGAAGAGCTAGACTGCGGCGGCTGGTACGGGAGCCGGACATGGCTTGCTTGGCTCTTGGTAGGTTGAGGAGAGTGGCAAGGTTGTCGGGAGGTTGCGCCTATGTGGGCGCATTCTCCAATGGTGGTGGTCGACTTACTTTTGAAGCTCAGCTATTCTGTGGCCACACGTTGCAGCCTGCACGGGAGAGTGAAGACGCGCCTAGAATGCTGCACGGGAGCAGTGCACCGTGCGTTGGTGGACAACGCTTTAGTACACCTCCCTAACTGGCACGCCGGCACGCAGCGCGGATGGATCAAAAATAGATCAAGACCTGTATGGAGTTTTCAGAGCGGAGTTCGTCGCCAATTACGCAGTTGGCAGTTGGCAGTTTTGAATTTTGAGAATTTTGAAATTGCAATATATATATATTTCAACTTTTAGAGGAGACACCCGACCCCTAACCTACTCTCTGCTGGGACTACATGCCGTTACGGCCGACCCCCCTAGCGACGACACAGTCGCGTTGTATAAAAAAACATATCTTTGCACTGTAAATTGCGTGGTTTGTTATGCGACCGTCCACCCTGAAAAATGGAGGAGATATTGAAGGATTGTGGCAACGGGCGTTAATGACCTTTTTTACTTGTTTCATCACGCCAAGCACTTTCGTGATTGTTGTACACAACTTCTTCTTTCCTTAGAAGGGGAATGAGTTCTGGATGGGGACAGCATAGCGAGGGCTGATCTCGATGATGTCTCCGATGGCCTTGTCGCCAGGCTGGCACACCACCTGGCCGGTGGATCCCACGGCTCCCCGGTAGTAGCTGCCGTCAGGGCGCAGGCAGTCGAGGCCGTTGAAAGTGATGTCACCGAAAATGCCGCGAGGGGGGTGGTTAGGGTTGTTGTGGTCGATGGGACCCCACAGTTCGATCTGCACCTGGTTTACGATAGGGCGGCAGCGGACAAGGTCGTTGCAAGCCACATGCAGGAAGGTGATGTCCTGGAGGGTGGCTCCAGTCTCCTCGACCACGGCCTTGATGTTGAGGAAGGTCTGCTTGATGCGGATGTACTCGCCGTTGGGCTGGGTGAGGTCGGTTTGCGATCCGTTGAGGTACCAGCCGCGGGCGCCTCCGTAGATGACCTCACGGCACAGAGGCGACACTTTGGCCTGGTAGGACCACGTGCCGGTTGCGGGCGGCTGGTTGGGCGAGTTGTACCACTTGACGCACTGGATCCGGTTGGTCGCCATTGCCTGAGCGGCCAACATGAAGCAAACGATGACGACAACGAAGCTGGCGAGTTTCATGTTGGAATGGTGTTGGTTTTAGTTGTGTTATCTTTCTGCTTGTCTTGCGAGGCTTATATAGGTAGCCCCGTGGCCAATTGGAAGGCCCCATTGGTAGCAGTGGCACCAGGGGCAGAAGGCCCACAGTGACCGCTATGAGCTCAAGTGGGCCAATCGCGTCCGTTACTGCAATGCCCCTTTTTAACCCACCAATCCCAGCCATCTAAAGCAGTTCTGCCTCAAAATAGCAACTGGTCATCGCATGGGAATCACAGATGAGGGAGTCAAGAGTTGCACCGGGGCACACCGTCTGGGTCAACCTGGCTATTGTTGGAAACCAATAGAAGAAGGTCTTCGCTGTACTAACTGGTCCAATCCCATGCCTTACGGCACGGTTTGAGCCGAGAGAGGTTTCGCAAAAGCTTCAGCTGCCGATGGTGGTAAGCCGTCATGTTTCGAAACTAGAGTTGTGATTAAGATTACTCGCATGTTTAATAACCAAAACAAAAAACCCAAAATGATAAGGGAGCTCACACACGAGGACCTAGGAGAGGATCGGGGAGGAGCAGAGGACCACCCTCGTGCGAGGCCATCATGGCTGCCGTCTTCTTCCACTCCTCGGCCACCTTCTCGGGCGCCATTCTGTGTGGCGATTCGTGTGTGAGATTGCCGATACTAGTACGGGGCGGAAAAGAAAAGACGTACGCGTCTGGACGGAAATTGAACAGGAGCGCGCGCAGCTGGGTGCCGGAGAGGTCGACGAACTGCCGTCGTACTGACTGAGGCTTTGCAAACACGGCCTTGTCCATCACCAACAGCGTAGCGGCCTCGGTGATGTGCTGTAGCTGATCCCTGCGTGGTGTGGAACAGCCGCGGTTGGATTGGAACTGCCATCCCCTCCGCAAAAAGAAAAACCACACACACACACACACACACACACACACACACACACACACACACAGCCAGCAGACGTACTCTATCTCCTCGGGACGAAGGAAGACGAAGGGATCGCTGTCGCTCTTATAGAGCCAGGACGTCAGACGCGCGAGTCCCCACTTCATCTGCGCGCGAGCAAAGGAAGCGGGATAAGCGCGCTCGTTGACGAACGCATACTGCGAGGTGGTGGCTGTCGCGGTACCTTGAAGCCGTTGGAACAGGTGCAGAGTTCTGGTCGTTTGAGGACCACGTTGAGCAACACCACATTGAGGGAGTAGAACACCATCGAAGCGAACTGCTGCATGATCGCCGGGAACACGCTGTGGCCTTTTCGGAAAGAGGCGATGAAGAAGGTGAGCCCGCCCAGACTCTGGAGAGCCAAGACAAAGAAGAAGAGGGCACAGGCCCTTAGAGTAGGAGACGTACTGCTGAGCTGCGTGAACACGATGTCCAGGTGGCGAGTTATGTCCTGCTCCGTGGGCGGCAGTCGATCGCTTCCGCCGCCGCTCATTTCGGCAGGCGAGGGCAGGTCTGAGTGAATGAGAAACATGGAGAGAGTACGTCAGGTACAACGTCGCGCAAGGAGGAGGAGGAGGGGGGTTCATACGCTGCACTCGTGGGCCACCGGACTTGGGCGGCGCGACCGAGGAGCCCGGGTTGGGGTGGCTGAGGATGGCCGGGACGAGCAGTGGCGCTACGGCGTCGACAACCTTGGCGTGCATCTCGATGAAGATGCGCTCCGACACAAAGTAGAGCCGCCGAAGGAACGAAGACAGGAGACTCTCCCCAGTGGCCGATCGCCGGAGCTCGGCCCGCT